>JBBPJW010000310.1:0-36819 GCA_038088935.1 Pulveroboletus aff. viridisquamosus
GACCACGGCCACGTTGATTGTCAGTGGACGATACTTGTCGCATCACTCGTTTCTTTTGACATCTTTTCACAGGGCGATGGTAGTGACTACTGTTTCTTTATGCGCAGTGCTGCTTACATGGATAAGCAACCTCCTGTTCCTGTAATTGTACCAGACGTCTCCTAGATACAGTAGAGTGGATGCGGAGTATTTGCACTCTACGGGAAACTGTGCATATACCAAAATGCCCGGTGTTTCATAGTGTACAAAATGTATATACAGGACACACTCGGTCGTTGTTTCATCTCCTCCAAGCTGTAATTGATTGTTTCCACTGGAACGTGCCTACACAACACATCTCGACAGATGTTCCTTCTCAACCTCTGTTCCGTCAGTGACTCACAGCGGATAGTACGTGACTGTCTGCAGTCGCTGTACGACACGTTACGTTGTTGTCACTTCAGGCTCCCCTCCTGTCAGACGCCGATATAGAGCACAAACGTCCGACAGATCGGTGGCCAGGTGAGAGCGCACAACGGCATCCCGGAACTTTTACATGGGGGCGATTGCCCTGATGAAGGCCGGAGCTGACTTGTCTCACCCTGGGCCTCCGAGCGAATGATGCACGGGCGACGACGGAATGCGGTGGCAGCTTTGGACACCATGGCACAGTAGGCCAATGGCCTGTAGTAGTGTGGAGATTCGTGGCGGCACCGATCGACGAACAAACGTCCCAGCTAGCAGCCATAGGATGCACTCAAGGACGAAAGGAAATTGCAAGTGAGGGCTTCGAGTAGACAGAGAAAGGGACTCCATGTCGCTCATCCTCGGGTCCTTGGCACATCTTTGCAGGGCCGTCGACATCCACCATCGTGTTGTCCTGGCAGGTGTAGACACACATTTGCGATGTGTTGACGTGCCGTATGAACGAATGGCAATGCCACCCAGACCAGACTGGGCAGTTACTTGACCGGCATTCGAGCAGATTGGTGCATGAGAGTCGATGATAACCCTGTACAAGTTGTCCATTGGCAAGGCGGTGTTGTTGTCGTCGCTATGAGACGTAAGTGGCATATTCAATCAGCACTTTGCAGCTGCTACGCAGTCCCCCCGGGCGCGTTGCCATCTGTCGGAAAATCTCGAACTCAAGGGTGTAATCACGCCATATGCCAGGACGGATATCGACAGTCTCGTAACTTAACTTCGTTGCATCCAAACTGTCATCTCTTCGGATCTATCATCCTCTGGTTCATTGTTACTTCTTGTATTGGAACCGTGTTTCAAGGCACTGAGCCGTGCTTTCGCAGTTGCCGACCTCGTGTCGTGCATTTACCTTGATAAGCGATCACATCGAGATACCAATGTCATTGACTGTGGCATGCTGCTGTCCGAGTAGCCATCATACACTTCATTGGTACCCGGCTCTTGTCGTAAAATTTGCCTCGTCGCAGGAGCACTAGTAACTCCTGTACATGCAAACCACCTGTCAGAAGGGAACGCTTGGATGGAAGTGTATGACAGATGAGCGGGTTGTGGTACCACGTGAACATGAAACAGACGAACCCGTCGAGCCTGAAGCTGTTGCGCTTGTCAACGTAAGGTGTGTTGTCCCTCGCTCTTGGCGTACATTCTAACGGAATGCCCTCAACTTGTTTCCCTTTGAATCGGTGTCACTGCGCTTTTGCAACGCCCTCGCAGTTGAGCCCACCCTCCCCTCGCATATGTGATAGAATGGCAAACTTGAACACGTTCTTCATAAATAAAGAGAGGACTGCATTGGGGCGGATGGTCATGGACGGGGCATTGAATCCCCGGTCATATTTTCCCAGTGAGGTTTTTGAACTCGATTTTGATAGCATATTTGGCAATGGCATCCTTATCTCTCTTTCTGGCAGTTTATCACTCGCAAATGAAATGTACTAAGAATGCTTACTGACAGGGATGGAACACCCACCGTGGCCTATGGCGGGAGACACTAGGACGAGCGGCGGACACAAGGAACAGGACTACGCTTTGTTGGGGACTACGACGTACGGGTACAAGGGGTGACTGCCAAACCCCATGGACACGTCGGATATACATACAGGTCAATCGTAGTGTGGAAAGTGTAAAAGATTTTGGGGCTGATTTGAATGGGCACGCGACTGTCTGTCAGAGACACAAGGACTATGTGCAAGCAAGTAAAAGTAAGTAGTACGAAAAGAAGAAAGCTCACCTCAGTCGTGTGCGAAGCAACGGACTGAGGGGCTCTGAACTAAATGTATACATTATATACATAGTCCTATGTATCGTATGATCAACGCAATTAGCAGCATTTGTAGGCCTGCCAGACTCGAACAGAATGGGATAAAAGATAAAGTACATACGCGAGATAGTAGCAAAGGAGTCCTCCGGGACTGAGATACCTTTCGGACATGTGATACTGCAGCCAGCATGCATGCAAGCTAGGACGGCGCATTTTATGTTCCTGGCTATGCGCGTGCTTGATATTCTAACAAAGGGTGCCGGGGCTAGTGTTGTGCAGGCCTGGCCTCAAGCCGTGAGCCAAGCTGGGCCGTGCAAATCGTGCAAATCTAGGCCGGGCCGAGCCGGGCCCTAATAACTAATGGAACTACGGACTAGATACATGTCAGTGAATGGTACTGTAGCATATAGTGAGCTTGTGCATACCTCAGTCAGAATGGAGAAATGACTGATGAGTTTTGAGAAATGTTTTGACAAGAATATAACACATGATCTTCATATGTCACAGCTCTTCACTTCACTATAACAGCATCAATCCCTTGTTGCCTACCCAACATATTAGTGCATGACAGCTCTGCTTCTCCTTAATACCATATTTTATTTCCCACTACACTCTCAAACTGTCAAAGCTCATAGCAAGGGCTGTCAAGGCTCCTGGAGTACTTCAGACAAGTCCGGAGGTTTTCAAAGTTGTTGGGCAGTCAGTTAGTGGAGGTTACCTTTCTTGCTTGATAGAGCACATGCAGCAGAGTTTGATGGAGTCAGGTGGGACTTGGCTTCACCTTATGTGGTATGCCCTTGCATAGTCTCAGCATCCTGATTTGCAGACTACTGGAGATTGTTACGGCTCAAGCCTAACATGACGGTCGCACGTGACCGTGGGAACTGTTGAGCATGTGATGCACTGGTCAGATGATCAGTTGCACATGATCGTGCAAACGAGCTTCCATATAAGGCAAGCCCTAGGCTAGGGTTACTAGTCCTCTACGAGTATTCCCCGGTATCAGGTATTGGTCACGTGATGTAGCAGATCTCATCTATGAGATCCAGATCTAATCTGTGGCAGAGATCCAAGATGGGATCTCCTCGGCCTCCAGGCTGCCAGGCTACTTTCATAGATCTCTTATCTGGTATGCTTCCATTCTCCCACATCCTCATGGTGTGGTTCTCTTCCATTCCCATCCCTGATCTGCGAGGCCACTGCCTTACTCTCATATCTGACCTATGCCCTATCCTTCCCTATTTAATATATTGAGTCATGAGCCCCTTTAGCTATTGGTTTACATAGATAGCTTACCTTAGGGCAGACCTCCTGTACATGGTCCGTGCGCTGGATCTGACAATATATAAGGCAGGAGGTGCAAGCTGAGGTTTCCTCAGTCTTGACCTCTTGTGACTTGGGCTAAGCTCTAGTCTGATCTAGGGACCACCCCTAGTGGGGTCCTCCTTAGCTCTCATCCACTATCTTGGCTGGTTTACACACAAGACCTCTTGATTCATCCTTTCCCTTTGCCTAGTTAGGGGCCACTAGTCAAAAGCCCTATAGAAGATCTAGAAGGAAGTCCAGTGACCATTGGCATTCCCCAAGGACAGAGAAGAACGAGAACATGGGTCAGAGATTGTCCCACAACAGAGATACAGAGAAGAGCTTGCTTAGGGCTCAACAAGAGAAACAGACAAGACAAGGAATGTCAAGTCCAGTCTTAAGGAGCAGAGTCATCTAGACTTGTTGAAGGTAGCCATTAGGCTAGTTGTGATCCTCAGCAGAGCTGGAGGGTCAGAATGGTCAGGGACTTTGGCTTAGGTGGCCAAGGCAACATTAAGTCAAATTGACTATAATGCTGGAAACCCCAGAGTTACTCCAGAGGGTCAGAGAATGCCCAAAAGCTCATTCAGAGTGAGGATGAACTGACACAGACATGGGGGTGCTTTTGTTGATATTCAAACTAATGTACAGGATACAGAGCTATCATACTTATACCTTAGGGGAGCAGGAACTGACTAAGTATAGTGAAATAAGACAGATGTTAACTCAGAAGCAAAGCAGGTGTCTAAATAACTAAGATATGAATGAAGATGTCAAGTAGGGCAATGTCCAATCTTGTCATACTGAAACTGAAGGGTGGCAGGGAGAAGCAAGAAGACAAGGGACAGGAATAGGAGGAAATATCAGAGTAACTACAGAATAGTATTGGAATAAAGTGGAGTTCAGTGAACATGAAGTTGTAGGTATAGTAGCAGAAAAGAAGGGACTAGAGGGTATGCAACTTAGGATCAACCAGAATTGCACCAGAGGAAGCAGGAATGGGCTTGGAAGGCATGGGATGTGACAGTGTCTAAGTATCTAAGAGACAAATGGAGGTGTCAGAAAGGACAATGTCCAATATTGTCAAGCTGAAACTAAGAGGTAATAAGAGAAAGTGAAGATAGGGAGGAAGGAACAGGAGCAGGAACAGGGACAGAGATGGTGACAAAGATAACTAGGGGTGTTATGGCTCCAGCCTAACATGGCGGTATCATGTGACTGTGGGAACTGTGGAGCATGTGATGTGACTGGTCATGTGCCAGAAGCATGTGATCATGCGAATGAGTTGCCTTATCAAGGAAACTCTAGGCTAAGGCTAAGTCCTATATTCAGAGATGGCATAAGGTATTGGTCACATGATGTGGCAGATCTCAGACGAGATCTAGATCCTTCCAATGATATCTGATCTCTTGATCTAGATTAGAATCTAATCTGTGGCAGAGATCTAGATTGGATCTCCTTGACCTCTAGGCAGCCATGCTGCATTCATTGATCTATACCAGTGCCCTTTCATTCCATCCATATCCTCATGGTGTGGCATCTCTTCCATTCCTTCCCCTTGATCCATGAGGCCACTGCCTCACTCCTCATTGCCACCCCATGTTATCCCTTCATCTATCTATTTAGAGGTAGGAGCTACTTTAGCTATTGGTGACCATAGATAGCATACTTTAGGGTAGACCTCCTGTACTTGGTCTGTGCACAGATCCCAACAATATATAAGGCAGGGGGTACAAGCTGGGGTTTCCCCAGTCATGCTCTCTTGACCTCTTAGCTGGTTATATAGTCTGAACCCTCAGAACTGCTGGCTACTGGTTTATACAAGAGTAGTAGTCTCATCCCTTCTCTCTTGCCTAGTTCTGGGCCACTAGTGTAAAAGCCCAAGCAGTTATCAAGGATTGACCAGGAGTGTCCACCAAGGAAGTTCAAGTATCAAGGCAGAGTGGGTAGCTTCTCGCTTCAAGGGGTGGGCAATGGTGCAGAAGTAGAGCAGAGTGGCCCAGGGAAGATAGAGTAAATACTAAGGTAGTGAGTACTGGGAATGGAACAGGGATAAACCCAGAATGGAAGTAAAGCAGGAACAGGGAGCCAGAAAGGTTGGTCCTGAGAACAGCACAGGTTTTGTATGAGTATGGCAGGTGTGTGATGAAGTATGGGATATGACAATTCTGGACTTTAAATTCAATTCTGTCCCAGCTTATGCTTGATACTTGTATCCTAGTGCTTACCAGCAAGCTGCTCTAGCTGCCTGGTTTTTCTTTGTGCAGCTCTGGCCCTCTGATACCTTTCCATTCCACCCCAGTTACACTCATGCTCCTTTCTCCCAGTTATCAGCACACTTTATCTTCTTTCCAACTTAACTCCAACTTTAATCAGTTTTTGTTTTTAGTTATTTAGTATATCCTTAGTTTTGAAAGGTGCACTGTAGAGAATGTCACACTATATACAAGGAGACCTTAGTTTCATATGAACAAAAGACTGAAACATTCTTCCAAACTAATCTATATACAAGGAGACCTTGTAGGTACTGTTCAGCTAATGAATGTGACAAATGTATAGTGGCCTTATCTCAGTTTTGTATGAACAAAAGACTGAGGTGCAATGTGGCAGTGTCCATAGTCAAAAGAACAGCATGATTATGTAATGAAAATGGTTGGCACATGTCTTGGAAGGAAAGTAGGAATCTCAAGGAATGAATGGCCCAGAGGCATAAAAGTATGAGATAGGAGAAGAGTGAAGAGGAATGAAATAAATAGAATAAAATTTCAACACTTAGTTTACACTTTGTTCTCTCCAGTCCACTCTGTTACAATTCTGTACCTTGTTCCACTCTCACCTCTGTTATGCACCTAAACTGTGGTACCCCTATATGTAATGTGGACCAGTGTGTGACAGCAACAACAACCAACAACAAGAGGGCTTTTATGCTAGTGGCTCCAAACTAGGCAAAAAGGGAAAGGATGAGTATAGACAAGGAAAAGGAATAAGGATTAGCCCAGAGTTAACACAAGTAGTAGTACAAGTGCTTAGGCTAAAGGGAAGTAGAGACACAAGTGGTCAAGACTAGAAAAACCCCAAGTCTCTCCCTACCTGTATATATATTGTAGCAGAGGCATATAGTCTTAGTACAAGATTAGTAACTACTATCTAGGGACACCAATAGCAGTAAGTATGCATGCTAATAAACAAAGAATCATAGGTTATAGGGTAGGGATAAGGCAGTGGCCTCATGAATCAGGAATGGAAGAAGAGATATGCCATACCATGAGAATATGGAAAAATAAAAGAGAAGATGCAAAGACAGTAGATATAAATAAGGCATGGCCACTATAAGGCAGAGGAAATTCTATCTGGATCTCTATCACAGATCAATTCTAATCTAGATCTTATCTGAGATCTGCCATATCACATGACTATTATCATATATTGGGAAATACTCTGAATATGACCAAACCTATGTCTAGGGTTATTCTTGTTTAAGCAAGTGAGTCTTATGGTTACATGACATGACTGTTAGTGTTTGCTGAGCACATAACAACCTCCTGTTCCTGTTCATTGTTTCTATTATATTCTATAATTTGAACCCCATTCTTAAAACATGTTCTTTGTATTAAACTACTAAACAAATCAAAGGGCTTGTACTAACTGATGGGTATTATGTGTTATGACTCTGGAAACCAGAGGCTACATCTAGACTGTGGATGAAAGAGAAGAAACATGAAGAGAATCCTAGTGGAGGCTCAGGCAAGGAGCAACTGAGGATGATCCTAAAAGAGAGAAGATGAAGAGGACTCGGATGAGACTTGAGCTCGAACTTCCTAGATCCTAGCCTTCCTTGAAGGGCCTGGTTTCCTGAGAAGAGCTTTACTAAGCCTAATGACCTGAGGTACTGAAGTAATAAAGTCTGAGAACTTTACCACCCTGACCTGGGCCTTTATATTTTGCTCCCTAAAGGGCATGGACCATGTAACTAATGCCTACCCTAAGTATCGTACAGTAAGCTGGCCAATGGTGTAAAGGGAGAACTTGTGTAGGCTGTAAGGAATATGCATGGGGCAGGAATCAAGGATGAGGCAGTGGCCTTGCGACTAAGGTAAGGGGAATGGAAGAGAAGAGGCATGTGGTACATGAGGATGGAGATCTCTGCCACAGATGAGATCCAGTCCTAGATCCATCAGATCCGTGGACTAAGATTAGATCTGAGATTGGGGAGATCCAGGGAAGATCCTGGGGAGATCCATAGATGTGCCTCATGACCACTAACCTTAGAGATACTTGTAGAATATGCCAGATCCTAAGTTAGGGTTTAGCCTGATAAGGGATGGGATTCCCACAATCACGTGAGAATGAAAGTGGTCATTGCATAGTTTGCAACATTATGATTCCCCTATCTTTTCCCTTATCTTTTTCCTTTACCCTTGGCTCTAGCTTTATCCTCATGCATTTCAGATACTCTCTTGTTCCTGTTCTGAAACCTTCCACATCTTTTATTCCAGAACATTCTTGACTCAGCCACTATTACTCATGATCTGCTTCCCTTGCATGAGTCATCCAGTATTATGTGTGGACTGCTTCTTCCATGTTCCATCCATTTCCACATGAATCAATTACTTAGCATTCATTATCCCTATGACTTATTCAACTGAGTCTGAACCTTATTTCTTGTACTATAAAGAAGCATACTTCACCTTTCTTCTCCTTACACTATTTCTTATCTCTACTTGCTTATACTTGTGTACTGAGCACTCATTGCTACCTCAAGCCCTCTATGATCTCTTGGTAATCTATTCCTTCTTAGTTCATGCATTGATGCACAAGAGAGAATCCCCTTGAACTCTGTCAATGCCAAGTCATTGATTATACTCCATAGGACAGCATTCCTGTCATAGCTTAATCCTTCATTCAAGCATTCCCAGTGTTGTCCTTGTATCATATCATCCCTTGTCCACAAGCTGATTCTTCATTGAGCTTACCCCCTTGTAGTTTCCTCTTCTGAGGTCTATGCTTGACCCTACCCATGCCAGGCATAATAAAAGAAGTAGTGTAACTTTTATGACTATCATTATTATAGCTTGTCCACCATACCATCCAAGCAAACCACATTTCTTGACTTTCTCTGGGATAAACACAGATCATTTTCCACAGAGGACCCCCTTGATTCTTCTGAAACAGAAGAAACCCCAGCACACTGCTTGCCCTCACCTGAGGATTCCATGGGTGATATTTTTATTTCCTCTACTAAGAAACAGAACTTTGACCAAATCACAGCCCATGAACTCATAACCTCCTTATAAATCCCAAGTGCCCTTGCTTTACCTTCTCTAACTCTGACTCACTGCCACCTTCTCTATTCCCTTCCCAGAACTTCCATGTCTGACTATACTGCTTCTGCTAACTCCATCAAGCTTTGCCTCAGCACCCCAGAGTACTATGATAGAGATAGGTCTAAAGCTGAAACTTGGATGGATTCCATCCAGTTTTACCTCTTTGTCAACCAGGCTGTATACAACTCTGATGAGAAGTACATAGCCTTTACCCTTTCCTATATAACTAAGGGCTCTGCCCAATCCTGGGCCACCACTTATTAAAAACAATGCATCAAGGGCACCTTGGTAACCATGGGGTCTTTTACTGACCTTATCATTGTCTTCTTGGCAGCATTCCAAAACCAGGACACAGTCAGTTCAGCCATCCACTGGCTGGCCAACATGCAAATGTAACTCAACAAAAAAGGAGAATGGACTTCCTTTCTTGCCAAGTATACAGCTGAGTTCCAGAATCATGCTGTAATATCTAAAATCAAGGATAATTCTGTCTTGATCAGTTATTATAAGACAGGACTAGCTCCTTGAATCTCTTGTTGCATTCACTCTATGGAAATGATGCCTACCAAGATAATGGACTTGTACCTCAAAGCTGCCCACTTTAATAGTACCAATAAATGATCCAAGTTCATTGAACAATGCAGGAAGACATCCAGGGCATTCACCTGGACTTTTACCTCTCCCTCAACCCCATAGATTGAAAGAGATTCAAACACAATGGATGTTGACTCTGTAAAGCTCAACAAACTCACTTCCAAAGAACATGAACACTGCTGAAAACCTGGTTACTCCACCAACAAGTGTTCTGCCTTTTCTTTTCCCTCTTCTAGCATGTCAAAGAAGATGCCTCAAGTAAAGAAGGTTTCTGCTAAAGAACCATCTGAATAGAAGAGGTTAGTAATGAAGAAGAGATTAAAGTCAGAAGAGTGGGTTTTTAGATTGGAGCACCTCCCCTATATAAGGTGCTCCTACTTTTTCTTGCACTTCTGTACTTGTATTGCAATCTAGGAAAGCAATCTGAATCCCAGTACAAGTTTCTCCATCTGAGCACTCAAGAAAAGTCATAGATGTCTCCACTTTAGTTGATAGTGGTGTCCAAATCAACTATATCAACTGGGAATTTGTATCCCACCACAAGTTCCTGACTACTTGTCTTCTCCAAGCCCTTTACATTTGAAACATGGATGCCTCCACAAATAGCAAGGGAAGAATTACCCATACCTGCAAAGTCATCCTTTATATTCACTCTGTCACTTGCAAGGTTCTTTGCTATGTCATGGGATATGGCAAGGAGACTTTGATCCTAGGACTTCCCTGGCTGAAAGATGCCAACCCCTCAGTTGATTGGAAGAGTGGCACTCTTACCATTCCCTCTAATACCAACACTTTAAAGGAACTTTATTGTTTTGCCTTCTTGCTACCAGATCTGAAGCCATATCACTTCAAAGAAATCACCCTTGATGACAAAGACCTCTTTGTCAATTACTTGCAATACACCACCCCTAAGAAGTCTCTTCAAGACTGTCTCTACCACTGGTACTCCTTACAAGTTATAAATGCCTGCTCAGAATTTTTACCCTCAGTCACCATCACCAAGCTCACTACTTTCACTGAGCTTGCCATTGAGGACAAAAAGGCCCAACCTAAGACAACTTCCACCCAAATAATAGGAGTTCACATCTGTATTTTTGGATACTCTGAAAACTCTCAATTATCTGCCATCCAGCAGGCCCTATGACCATGAGATCAATCTTAAGGATAAATTTATTCCTAAGATAGGTAAGGTTTATCCCATATCTCCACCAGAATGCCAAGCTATCAAGAGTTCCTGGAAGAAAACCTCTGGGCTGGAAAAATCTGCCCTTCCAACTTCCCTCAAGCATTCTCCTTCTTTTTCATCAAGAAGAAGAATGGAAAACTCTGTTCTTGCCAAGACTATCATTACCTCAATGAACATATGATGCATGATGTGTATTCTATATCCCTCATTTCCAACCTTATCAATAAGCTTCACAAAGCAAAGCTATTCACTAAATTTGACATTTGTTGGGGGTATAACAATGTCCATATTAAAAATGGACATCAATGGAAAGCAGCCTTCATCACACACAAAGGGCTCTTTGAGCCAACAGTGATGTTCTTTGGCCTTAACAACTCATCCACTATATTTTAGTAATTTATGAACAACTTCTTCCACAATATGATTACAGAAGGTTGGTTGATTATTTATATGGATGACCTCCTTATCTCCTCCCCTGACACTGGAATGCACTGACTTCACACTGCCCATGTTCTCCAATGCATGGCAGAACTTAATCTCTACCTTAAGTTGGAGAAATATATCTTCATCTCTGAGTTAGTAGAATATCTTGGAATGGTTGTTCAATCAGAACACCTTGCCATGGACCCTATGAAGCTTGATAGAATTGCCAAGTGGTTCACCCCTCAAAAGATTAAGAATGTTTGATCCTTTTTGGGGTTTGCCAACTTCTACTGACAATTTATTCCAATTTATTCGACCATCACTTGCCCACTTCTTAATCTCACCAAGAAGATGAACCACTGGTCCTGGTCTCCCTTATGTCAAGAGTTCTTTGATTCACTCAAAGCACTCTTCCTCTCCCAGCCAGTTCTCCAGCTCCCTAACCTCTCCTGACCTTTTGCTATTGCCACAGATGCCTCTACTTATGCATTTAATGGTATTCTTCTCCAAACTGATGCCAACAAAGACTGGCATCCTTGCTCTTATCTCTTGCAGACCTTCTCCCCTGCTGAGAAGAACTATGACATTTATGAATGTAAACTCCTTGTGATCATTCATGCACTAAAAGCCTGAAGACAGTATTTTCAGGGCTCTTTCCATTTGATTCAGGTCTTTACTAACCATAAGAACCTCACATATTTCCATGCCCCCCAGATACTCAATTACCAATGGGCTTATTGGCTTCTCAACCTCACTGACTTCAATATTCAACTCCAGTGCATTGCTGGAACCTTTCTTGCTGGACCTGACACCCTTTCTTGTTGTTCAGATCTCTGCCCAGACTTCTCTGCTAACAACTTGGAAGTCACTATACTCTCTGAGATCATCTTTTGCTGCATTATTTACACTACTCTTTGCACCCACATCCACAAATATCAAGTGGATGACCCCCTGCACCTCTCTATTCTCCAGAAATGGGATGGTCCCATGCATAATGGCTTACAGTCCCACTTTTGTGACTAGAAGCTCTATAATATACTGCTTATGTACCATGACCATATATATGTTCCCCTGGATGAAATACTTTGCTGCTCTATCCTTCACTGTTTCCATGACCATGAAACTATGGGCCATCTGGGCTATCTTAAGACCCAGATGTTAGTTCAACAAGAATTTTGGTGGCCTAGTCTTGCCACCTACATCTGCCAGTATGTTAACAGTTGCACTGTCTGCCAATAGAACAAAGTCAATACCCATTCCTTTATACCTGCCCTCCACCCTATCCTCTCCAGAGCTCTTTACCCTTTCCAGCAGATCTCTTGTGATCTGATTACCAACCTTCTCTGTTCCAGTGACTTCAACTTCCTGTTGGTTATGGTTAACCAGGAACTTACTAAGGGGGTAGTTCTTATCCCCACCAAGAAAATTGCCACTGCTAAGGGAATTGCCACACTGTTCTTTGAAAAAGTCTACAAATGCTTCAGTTTGTATAACAAAATCATCTCTGACCAAGGCCCACAGTTTGCCTCTGCCTTTGCCAAGGAGCTTGAAAAACTCCTTAACAATGACTTGTCCCTATTCACTGTATACCACCCTCAGTCTGATGAAGAGACTGAATGTGTTAATCAAGAAATAGAAACCTACCTCTGCATCTTCTGTGGAGCCAAACTGTTCAAGTGGGCAGAAAACATCTTCCATGCAGAATTTGCTCACAACCACCACCCTCACTCCATAACCAATTAATCACTGTTTTACCTCCTAATGGGCTATGAACCCCATGCCCTTTTCTTAGTAATCTTCAAAACTCTAATGCCTGCCTTTGCTGACAGGTTAAAATATTTGACAACAGCTAGGGACAAAGCCCTCACTGCCCATGATCTTGCATGCCAGGTAATGGCATCTCATATCTATTCTAAATTTGTTTTCTTTACCAAAGGAGCAAAAGTCTGGCTAGAAGTCAGGAACCTGAAATGATCAATTACCAACCCCAAGTTCATGCCCAAGAGGAAAGGACCCTTTGTAATCACCAAAGTACTCTCCCCAGTCACCTACAAACTCTGCCTTCCTGTAATCTGGAAGATCCATCTGGTCTTTCATGCTTCACTGTTATTGCTCTATTATAAAAATGATATACATGGGAAGAACTTCCCAGCTCCACCCCTGAACCTTATAGAAGGTCATGAAAAATATGAATTTGAGCAGATATTAAAACATTGTGGCTTGTCTTTTTCCCACTTCTTCCTAATCCAATGGAAGAGTCACTCAGCAGAAGAAGACTTGTGGGAAGCTAAGTTCAATCTCAGTAATGCTTCTAAGCTCCTGACTGCATATAAAAAGTGGCACTCCCTTGAAACTTCCCCCATTGTCTCTTCTCCTTAAACCACTCACACCAAGAAATTCAAGCCCCACTCCACTCACAAATAACTATGTCTTTCAACACCAATGCCACCTTGTCCCCTGCCTCTGACATCCCATTCTTGTCTACTTAAGAAACCCTCAATGCAATCTTTCCCATGTGTGCCCACTCTCTCCCCTCTGGGACCATTATAATCTCTGCTAACTCATTATCATTCACTTTGCCCACCATATCTTTAGTCAATAGTTTCCCTGTCAAGGAAACTACTCCTGTCCCTGTCATATTGTCCCCCACTTCCACTTACCTCGCCAACATACTGTTGCAAACCTATTGCAACTACCACTTTCACATTACGTGATCATGGGAACCCTATTCCTTTTCAGGCTAAACTCTAAGCTAGGACCAGCAATACTTTATGAGCATCTTATGGTCAGTGGTCATGTGACACATCTAGGGATCTTCTCTGGATCTGCCCAGGATTTCCCTGATCTATGATCTGATCTCAGTCCACAGATCTGATGGATCTGGATGCGATCTCATCTGTGGCAGAGATCCCCATCCTCACAATTACCATGCCACTTCTCTTCCATTCCCCATACCTTAGTCACAAGGCCCTTGCCTCATTCTTGATCCCCACTCCATGCTCTTCCCTTCCTTCTTACACAAGTGCTTGCATACTGCCATTGGTTACTAGATCGCAGTACTATAGGACAGGCATGTAGTTACATGGTCCATGCACTACTTAGAGCAATATATAAAGGCTGGGTACTAGATGCTAAAGTCCTCAGACTTTATCACTTTGTATCCTTTGGCTAGTTTTAGCTCTTCTTTGAAAACCAGGCCCTTTAAGGCATAGGCCCTCAGCAGTTCAAGTTCGAGTCTCCTTCAAGTCCTCTTCGTCATCATCACTCCTTGGTTGCTCCTCTTCGGAGTCTCCCCCTTTAGGTTTTCTTCCAGTGTTCCATTCTCTGTTCACAAGTCTAGATGTAGCCTCTGGTTTCCAGAGTCATAACACATACCATCCTCTCCCATAGCCATTTCCATTTTACCACCCATGGATTGAAGGGCCACTGGGCTGCAAAGTTGAGTGCTGGTCAGATGTCCATTGTTGGAGCATTAAGTGTGAGATGAAGTCTAGGTTCCAAGTAATGCAAAGAGAAATGCAAAGGAGAGAATGAAGCTAGTCAGAGCTGGGTGTGCAATGGGTATGCAAGCAAATTAACACAGAAGGAGTGATAAGCATCTGACTAGTGGTAGTGGGGGCAAGAAAGATGTCTAATGGTACCACCATACAAGCAAAGACTCTATTCTAGCCCTACATAGTTTACTATGGGGTAGAATCCCCATTATTGAATATCTATGCTCTATCAATTACATAAGCTAGTTGCTACACCAGAATATTAGTATTAGTTATCTTAGAATACTTAGTGACTACAAGTATACTGCAAATTAGTATAAATATTAAGCATGCTTGTAGCCAAAAACACAAAATGTGTCATATCTAGCCTATATACATGTGGGTTGCAGTATTACATGTCTAAGAGGTATCTTAGGCCCAAAGGACCCCTTTGTTACTATCTTACATATATACTTCATTTTTTGTCTTTTTTATGTTTTAGTCTGGCAGGTCTATAAATGCTGTCAATTACTTTGATTGTACAATACATAGAAGTACATGTATAATATATCTATTCAATTTGAAGCTCCTCAGTTCATTGCTTTGTATACAGCTAAGATAAGCTGTTTATTTTCCATTTCCTATTTGCTTTACCTTACATGTACCAAGTTTCTGTGCTTTATTAACAGCCTTTAAATCTGACAGGTCATAAGCCCTGATTTCTCTGTGCATTCAGAAATTTGCAGCTTACTACAATAATCATCATTATACCTGTTTTTATTAAAACCCTTTCCAGTAATATGTCAAAACTTAAAGTCAAAGATACAAACTGGGCCATTTTTGCTTTCTGCTTTCAGGTTATTATTAAGGCCAAGGAACTATCAGGTCATTTTGATGGCACCACCATCAAGCCTAGTCATATGCCTCCAATAACTGTGGATTAGCAGAATAAAATAAATATGAAATGGTTTCTATTATCCTATTCTTATGTTTCAATGTCTTAACACTAGTGAGCATAACTAATAGCAGTGGTTTGAACTAGGTCCACTGAGAACTAGGCAAAAGGATAAAAGAGAAGAGTCAAGTGCCTTGTATAAAGCTAAGAGCTCAAGTGCACAAAACTGGGAGGTTTCAGCTTGTACTAGCCCTTTATATATGATATAGAAATGTGCACAGATCATGTAACTAAAGTCTGCCCTAAACTATGCTATAGTAAGCCACCCAATGGCAATAAGAGAGCAAGTACCTTAGCAGTATCTCATGGTAACTGCCAGATAATAATGTCATGGTTTAGACCAGTCTAGATTTGTGATATGTAAAGGTATGAAAGATTAAAGAGGTGAAAGAGTGAAATAGTAAGGTTTACCATGGTCACATGATGTGATATGTGAAGAGTAAAAGTAAAAGTACAAAGTAAGTGAAAATAAAAAAAAGTAAAAATGAAATTATAACAAAATAAGTGATTAAGGGACAAATGAATGGTCAAATACTTACTTACCCAGCAAATTTCCAACTCAACTGCTTTGCACATTCAAAAGCAAATGAGCATCACTGGAATATGGGCTTAGATAATGAAGGAGTATATAGAAAAGGGAGCATATACACAAATGGACCTGCATATATAGTTTTTAAAATTAAAACTGGCTAAAAAAGGCAATATCTGCCAATTTCTTGATGGGCTGTGAACTAAAAGGAAGAAATAGTGGCCATTGGCATCATTATTAATGAAACAGATTACCAGTCTACTATTATCAAATCTCTTCCAAGCTTGCTCACTAATTTTATCTCAAGTCAACTTTGTTATGTGCTTAGCAAACACTGATGGTCTCTTCACATAATTGTGAGATTTCAATGCCAAAACAAGAATAACCCTAGGTTTGAATTTGATTCTATTCAGAGATTTCCCCATGTATAAGTATTGGTCATGTAATATGACAGATCTCAAATGAGATCTAAATTGATTATAATGATATCTGATCTAATGGATCTAGATTAGGATTGATCTGTGGCAGAGATCTAGATGGTGATCTCCTTGGCCTCATGGCAGCCTGGCCACATTCATATCTGCCTTTATGAGTATGCTTCTCTTCCATTTTCCCACATCCTTATGAATATGATTCTCTTCTTCCATTCCTGGTTTGTAAGGCCACTGCCTTACTCCTATCCTTTATCTCATGCTTTCTTATTTATCAGCAAGAGTACTTACTACTATTGGTGGCCATAGGTAGTAGATTAGTCATCCTGTATATGGGGCTGTATCCCTGATGAATATATACAGGGTAGTGTGAACTTGGAGTTTCTCCAGTCTAATCCTCTTGTAATATTAGCTTGTCTACTTGAGGGTTCCACTCAATCCTTTCTTTTGCCTAGTTAGAAGCTCTAGTTTCAAAAGCTCATATTGTCATTGTTGCCATGGGCCTTCACCACTCACCAGTTCTGTTGGATATGGATTGCACTTAGCAAGGTACATAACAAACTTACCATGGCTTAACTTTTTAGCACTATAAAAATCCTAGATCTGAATATAATATTTTTATATCTGTTATCATGGAAAAAGCAGAGTATCAGAAAGCAAAGTACTCACATTACTTTAATGGCAAAGATCATAATAGGGATGAGGCAATGGCTGTTGGCTTGTCAATTTCTTCAGAAGTTTAAGTGAGAATGCCTTTTTTCAATAAGAAGAAATATGGCAGCTGGAAGCATAGCCTGCCAAAGTGCTGGGAATGTGGCTCTATGAAGCATTTAGCTGCTTTTCATAGGAAGAATAATAGAGAAAAGAAACCTACCATAAGCCATGTTGCTAATGTCATGGATAAAGACACTAACTCAAAGTATGGCATTTTTGACATTCTGGACAACTTTAGTGATGATTTGCTGATTTCCAGCTTGTTGCCTGTGGAATCAGAAGCTAAAGAGGACAATGATGTACCAGATTGGTTCTTAGTCACTAATAAAAACATTTTCAAGAATGTTTGGGATTTAAAAGAGGCCAGAGCACTATTAGTCAAGAATAAGATGCCTGTTGATTGTGCTGCCCCAGATAAGAATCATAAGGATATTGCTATGAAGGCAATTGATAAACATACTTATCCCTGCCAGGTTGCACTTCTTGACTCTGGCTCCGTGCACCATATCTTTTTATATTGCAAGAACTTTGCAAACTTTGCAAATATCTTGAACCAGTAATTCACCACTGCAAATTTTCATTGGTGACACAATTATTGAGGCTCCAAATGAGTATGACTCCACTAAATTAAAACTCACAAGTCTTGTTTTCAATAGAGGTAAGATATACACTGGTGTTTATTGGTAAGCTTGATGAGCTTGGAGTGTTGACAACATTTGCCAATGGTTTCTGTACTATTAGTGGTTTAGACAGCAAAGTAATTGGCAGAATTCTACATATCTCAAAGGGCCTATATCAAGTTGTGCATAATTATAATATCACAAATGCTGTTGGTGAAACCATGACAATTATGGAGCTATACTATTAATATGGACACATTGCTCCATCCATTGCTTGAAGCCTTGTGGGAAAAGGCTTGGTTAGTGGCTTAAAATTTAAAATTTGATATGTTAAAGAACAATGGCATTTTTTGCAAGTCTTGTATATATGCAAAGATAATCTGCAAATCTATTGCAAAGGTTTATGAGAGGAAGCATGTGACCTCAATTAGTGCCCTTGTCTGATCAGATATCTGGGGACTGTTATAATTCTGATTCCCAGAGGCTAGATCTAGATACTAGAACAGAGGTGGAACATAAAGAAGGAAAATTATAAAGAAGGCTCTGAAGAGAAGCAACTGAGGAGGGATTGACAAGAAGGACTCAGAAGAGACTCAAGGCTTAAGCAACAAAGAACTAAGCTTTTGAAAGGGATAAGAATCAAAGAAGTGCAAACTGCAAATATGAAGTGATTAAGTCTAAAGAGAGTTAACCACCCATATCTGCCCCTTATATATGGCCCAGGGTGGTGCACAGACCAATACACTAAGTCTACCCTAGACTACTGCCAACTATAACACCACTAGCAGTAAAAGTGCACTATTAAATAAAAGAGGAGCAAGCATGGGTTGGAGATAAGAAGTGAGGCAGTGGCCTTGTATATCAAGGGAAAGGAATGAAAGAGAAGTAAGAAATCCATAATGGAAGACCAGGGTCTTACATAAGGATGGAGATCTCTGCCACAGATATGATGAGATCATAGATGCAGATTCTAGATCTGTTAGATTTATAGAGATAGTATCAAGATCTAGATAGAGAAGATTTGGGGCAGATACTGGGAAGAACTCAGATCCTGAGTCATGTGACCACTAACTATAAAGATACTTATAAGAAGTTGGATTCTGTACTAGGGTTATTCAATAATGAATATATCTGTCATGATCATATGAAGTAAAAGTGTAGTTACATATAAATGTGTAATAGGAACCAGCCTTAGTTGCAACCCTTGGTGATCAGTGCTATTATGTGACATGTACTAATAATTACTCATGAATCACTTACTTTTATTTTTTTTACCAGAACAGTCAGACTTTTAAAGCCTACCACTTTTTAAAGGCTTGATTTAATTGGCAACTAGCAGTAAAGGTCAAACTGCTTCACTCTGACTGTGGCAGTGAATACCTAGGAAAGAATTTGTCACATACCTGCACTGCCAGAAGATGGCCCAATGTTTCACTATGCTTAATACTCTTCAGACAATGGTATTCCTGAATAACTCTGAAATGGCTTCTTGCCATTCTTTCCTTGTAACATGAATACAACTAATGGATGTGAAATTAAGACAAGCAATGGATTTGAACTAGAGCCACTAAGAACTAGGCAAGATGATATAGAAGTCAAGGACTTGTATAAAGCTAAAAGCTCAAGTATGCAAGACTGGCTTGTTCCAGCTTGTACCAACCCTTTATATATGCTACAGAAGTGTGCACAGACCATGTCCCTAAGATCTACCCTAAACTATGCTACAGTAAGCTGACCAATGGCAGTAAAGGAGTAAGTACCTCAGCAGTATCACATGATAACTGCCAGGCAATGATGTCATGGTCTGGGCCATTCTAGAATATGATTATATGACAATGTGAAAGAGTGAAAATGTGAAGAAGTGAAATGGTAAAGGTTACCATGGTCATGTGATGTGACATGTGAAAAGTAAAAGTACAAAGTGGGTGAAAATAAAGAAAAATGAAAATGGAATTATGATATCTTTTATATTTTAGTCTGGCAGGCCTACAAATGTTGCCAATTACTTTGATTGTATAATATATAGGAGTACATATATAATGTATCTCTTCAGTTTGGAGCCCCTCAGTCCATTACTTCACACATGACTAAGGTAAGCTGTTTATTTTTCATTCCCTGTTTGCTTTACCTTACATATACCAAGTCTTTGTGTTTTATTCACAGGTACATATTTGTTATGCATCTAGTGAACATGATGGTCTCCAGCATGTGACCATGGGAACTGTTGAGCATGTGATGCAATATAGTTGCAATCATGTGACTTAAGAGCACATGATTGTGTGAATGAGCTTCCTATTCAAGAAAATCCTAGGCTAAGGCTAAGTTCTAATATTCAGAGTACTCACCTATATAGGCATTGGTCATGGGATATGGCAGATCTCAGATAAGATTCAGGTATAGTCCCCAATAACATCTGATCTTACAATCAAGATGAGAATCTAATCTGTGGCAGAGATTCATTAGATCCCCTTAGCCTTGTACTGCCATGCCATATTCATCTCTGCCATTCCTATATACTTCATTTCAATTCCTCCCATATCCTTATGATGTGGTGTATTCTTTCATTCTTATTCCTTGATTCATAAGGCCACTGCTTTACTTCTTTATATCTGCTCCATGCATTCCTTACTATATATAATTGAGTACTTACTGCCATTGGTGGCCATAGATAGCAGTAGTTTAGGGCAGCCTCCCTGTACTTAGTCTGTGCACAGAGGGGTTTCTGCTCATTCCTTTCCTTTGCCTAGTTAGAAGCTCTGGTCTTAAAAGCTCATCTCATTGTTATTGTTGTGGGCCTTTATCACTCACTAGTTAATTTGTGCAGTTGTACTCTTGGGGTACAGAACAACTAGAGAACAAGTAGCAGAAGCAGTGAGCTTGCTGCAGATGAAAACAACATGTCCAGGGTACTTGTTAGTGTAAAGAACAACTTTACAGAGCTAAAGACCCCATAGACATGTAATGACTGGTGAAAGATATCATATCCTACATTCTGAATCCTAATTTCAACTCAGTCCTTAGCTGTCCTTTACACTCTGTTACAGGTTCAAATCCAGAAAAAGGGAGAAATGTCTTAAGGGATTCCCAGACCAGAGAAAAGCCAAAGAAACCAGAAAACAAGTGATTTAAACTAGAGAATCTGGTCTGTTTCTTGTCCCTTATATATTGCTAGCCCATAAGGCATACATGAGACAACTAATATAAGACTACATAAGAAATAAGGGCATAAGAAAGAAGGTGCTGAAATAATAAGATAAAAGAAATAGAGGCTAAAAGTGGTAAAAGTAGGGTAAGTTTATTACACACTCTGTTATACTAGGCCTGGGTAGGGTTAGGCATAGACCTTCAGAAGAGGGAACTGCAAGGGGATAAGCTTGATGAAGGGTCAACTCATGGACAAGGAGTGGTGTGACACAAGGATAACACTGGCAAGAGGTGCTTGGACAAGGTGTTGAGCTATGACAGGGATGCTGGCCTGTGAAGTACAATCAATAACTGGTGTTAATGGAGTTCAAGGGTTCCCTCTTGTACACTAATGCATGGATTAAGAAGGAATATATTACCAAGAGAAAGTAGCCTCAAGGTAACCAAGGTATTGAGTGATTAATGTGGGAGGTAGAAAAATAAGAAGTAGTGTAAGGAGAAGGAAGGTAAAGTATGCTACTTTATAGTACAGAGGAATAAGGTTCAGACTCAGTTGGATAAGTCATATGGATGATGAGTGCTAAGTAATTGAACCATGTGGAAACAGATGGAACATGGGAGAAGCAGCCAGTGAGTAATACAGTGTAACTCATGTGAGAGAAGCAGATCATAAGTTATAATGGCTGAGTTAGAGAATGTTCTGGAATGAAAAAAGGGGAAGGTTCCAGAACATGAACAAGAAAGCATCTGAGATGCATAAAAGTGAAACATGGTAAGAAAAAAGAAAAAAGAAAAGGAGAATCATAACACACTCTATACTAGCCAGTAAGCTATACTAGTCCTTGATTTTTTTAATGCACCTTTAGCCTTTTTGCTACTACTTCATCCCATTCCAATTGTACTTATGCTTTCCCTGCACTAGTAACACTACAGCTGCTCAAACCCTTTATTTTATTTTTACTCTATTCTAATTTTAGCTTTTTCTCATTTTCAGTTATTTAGTACAACTCTGTTTCTACCTTATCCTCTCCAGACTATTCCATTTCAAATCTGTACTTTCTCCCACTCTTGCTTCTTTCACTTTCCTATTTTAACTCTCATATCTTGCCATTTTTTAGTTTTAGTCTAATATGTTATGACTCTGGATCCCAAAGGCTATACCTAGATAAGGAGAGAGAGAAGGAACATGAAGGGATATCTAAAGGAGGCTCTGGAAAGAAGCAACCAAGGAGGAATCAACAAAAGAGGACTCAGAGGAGACTCATGCCCATGCAACTATGGGCCTAGTCCTAAAAGGGTTGAGATTTAAAGAAGTACTTAAAGCAAGATATGAAGTGATCAAGTCTGGAGAGACTTGACTACCCATACCTGCCCCTTATATATGGCCCAGGATGGCACACAGACCATCTACACTAAGCCTACCCTAGACTACTACTATCTATGGACATTAATAGCAGTAAGAGTACACTATTAAATAAGAAAGGGAAAGGCATGAAGTAGATATGAAGGAGTAAGGCAGAGGCCTCATGAATCAAGGAATGGGAATAGAAGAGAAGAGAAGACTTATATGTTATGCACCACTTTGAGTGCACTCTCATACCTCACTGAACTAGCAAGTAATAAAGTCCAACAATAACAACAAGAGATTGGCTTTTGAGACTAGAGCCACAAACTAGACAAAGAAGAGGATTTGAGTGAACCCCCCATGTAGACAAGCTAATGTTACAAAAGGATTAGACTGGAGAAACTCCAAGTCTGCACTACTCTATATATATATTGCCAGAGGGCACAGCCCCCATATACAGGATGACTAACTACTATCTATGTTAACCAATAGCAATATAGACTCTTGCTTACTAAATAGAAAGGCATAGGGCATAGGGTAGGAATGAGGCAGTGGCCTCATGGATCAAGGAATTAAAAAGAGTATCATATCATGAGAATGTGGGAGAATGGAAGGGTACATACTCATAAGGCAGATATGAATATGGCCAGGCCATTATGAGACCAAGGAGATTACCATCTAGATCTCTGCCACAGATCAATCCTAATCTAGATCCATTAGATCAGATATCATTGTAATTAATCTAGATCTCATCTGAGATCTGCCATATCATATGACCAATACTTATATGTGGGGTTTTCTCTGAATAGAAATCAAATTATAACCTAGGGTTATCCTTGTTTTGACATTAGAGTCTCATAATTATATGTTGAGACCATTAGTGTTTGCTAAGCACATAATATTATAATGGAAGATCAGGGTATAACATAAGAATGGGGATCTCTGTCATAGATATGATGAAATTATAGATATAGATCTGAAATCCATCAAATCCATGAAAATACATTAAAATCCTTGATAGAGAAGATCTCTGGGTAGATCCTGGGAAGATCCCAGATCCTGTATCATGTGACCACTGATCATAAAGGTATGCATAAAGTAGTCAACCCCAAGCTAGGGTTATCTGAAAAGAAGTATGTTTCCCATGATTACATGATATAAAAGTGGTGGTTGCACAAGATGCATAATATAATATGCCTTGATACTATCATTACTAACATCTTCATTTATCTCTAAGATACTTTGGCACCTGTCCTTACTTCTGAGATAACTCCAGTCTTATCTCTCCTTCTTGCTTAGATCCTTTGCTACTTCAGAACTATAAGTACTATAACTCCTGTATGGTACTATAGTTTGAATATTGACAAAAATGCCCCTTTTTTGGACTTTATTTTACTCTAACTAAGCTTTCAAGCTTACTCTCTGACCCTTTAGGTTATTTCAGAGTACCTTCAGATTTTTATGTTATCTCTAAGGAAATCTAAAGAATTAACTCTTATTATAACTAGGCTAGATGCCCCTTGTCTTGCCTATCCCTTGTGTTGAGCCATGAGATGACTCTTCTCTCTTTCTCTGACCCCTTTATAAATCATGATATTGGATTGTGCAAGGGTACACCATATAAGATAAAGCCAAGCCCTGTCTAATCCAAAAAAAGATTTCTTTGACCCTTTGAAATCTCTGGACTTCTTTGGAAGTCCCTAGAGCTATGCCCTTATCTATAGGTTGAGCACCATCAGTAGGCTCAATCCAGAAGTTTGTTCTGAAGCTCTTCCTCACTATTACTTTGAATTCTAATAGTATCTTGCACCTAGAGTTTACCCTCTCTAGCCTTTCTATAGTCTAGCAGCATGTTTGGCTTAAAAGATCCTTTAGCATCCCCAGAATTAGATCTGACAGTGAAGCAACTAGATTACCATCAGTTATGACTATCAGTAGTTTGACAAAAGATAGATGCACTCACAGAGTTACCTGACAAGCCCATGTAGTAAAAGATCACAATTCCAAGCATTAACCTTGAGGGGGAGCAGAAAGGCCAGGTTGAGCTGAATAATGAAGTGCTTACACTGACAATGTCAGAATGCAAGAAGAATGTGAGAACAAGGCCAAGAAAGCTGCAAAAGGTATTAGAATGCACTAGAAAAGAGTTAAAGTGAGAAGGAGCTAATAGCCCACTTGAAGAAGCTCAAGATGAACCAGATAACTTAGAATGCAAGTCAAATGCATCAGAAGACTACCAGCATAACAGAGAATGTCTTAATGGCCATATTAACAAACATATCCACCAGTCAAATGTAGAAAGCTACAACATAGGGCCAGAAGGCCAGTAGAGTAAGTCAGATGAGCCAGAAGGTACAAAGCACATTTAAAAGTGCAAAAATGTTGGCAATAGACCTGGAGCAGAGAAAGAACAATGGTAAATGAATGGCACAATGAGTAATGTGTGCACTGACTCAATATGAGTTGATATGAGAATGCTAGCTGGCAATTAGCCAAGTTAGCATGGATAGCACAGGTACTTAATGACACATGTACCAGAGCCACCCACAGTATCTTTACATTATTATAGATGATGCTGCATTCAGCACATTGACCCACCATGCTAACAAGGATGTCTTAAGTCAATATCAAGAAGAGTTAGTCAAGTCAGTTGGGCTAGATTAGCCTACATCTAGTGAAGTGTAAAGTGGTAAAGGTATGAAATGTGAAATATTGAAGATGTGACATAGTGACATAGTGAAGGGGTGACATGGTCATGTGATGTGAACATGTGAAGAGTTAAAGGAAAACACAACAGGATAAAAAATGAAATAAAAGGGAAAATGTGCATTATAACAACTCATGCTTGATCATGGCATCTTCTCTTGGTCTGCCAAGAAACAGACTGCAACTGCATTGTCCATAGCTAAGGCCAAATATTATTCTGCAGTCCATATTGAGCACAAAATTCTTTGAATGTGTTATTTGCTTACTAAACTCAGTCTCAGTCTAGTGACTTTTACCTTCCTCTATATCAACAATACTATAGCCATCTGCATCCTCATGTCCTTTAATAAGATGTCCAACTGCACTAATTATATTTATGTTTTCTATTTCTGGCTCCATGATAAAATCAACCATAAGGAACTCACTCCAGAGCATGTTACTTCTACAAGTAACATTGTCAACATCTTCACTAAAGGATTGCCCATAAATGCACACCATTATCTAGTTCAGTTGCTTAGATTGACCAAATTAGTGAACTCAAGCAGAGGGGGAGTATTGATTGTGGTATAATCTCCATATGTCATAGCTTTCCATTTCACTATGATAGCACAAACTCCTTGTTGTTTACCCAACATATTAGTGCATGATAACTCTGTTCCCCTTTAATACCATACCTTATTTTTTACTGCATCCTTAGTTATTTATTTTTCTGACTGAGGTATGCACAAACTCACTGCATGCTATAGTATTACTAACTGACATGTATCTAGTCCTTAGCTTTATTAGATACTAATATCAGTTGTTTTTTCTTCTGACTAAATCTTTAGCTTCATTATATACATGTTCCCTAGTTTACATGGAATATGTTCTATTTGTCCAATGCATCTGATTTAGTCTTGACATGATCATATGACTTTATGTATTAATCTTGCTTAGAATCAATCTATGGCAGAAATCCAGATGGAAATCTTCTTAGCCTCATAATTGCCTGGCCACATTTATATCTACCTTTGCTATATGCTTTCCTTTCATTTCTATGCTTCTCTTTTCCTTCCCTTGATTTATAAGGCCATTGCCTTACTTCTACCCTCCACCCTATGCTTCTCTATTTATTAGCATGCATACTTACTGCTATTGATTTATAGATAGTAGTTACCATTTCTGTACTTGATCTATGTACCACTGCTACTAATATATAAGGGATAGGGAGAGACTTGGGGCAACCCAGTCTTAACCACTTCTGTTACTAGTGCTACAAGTGCTAGTTTTTTTTTAGTGTGGCTTACTCTGGATAGGGTCTTAACTTACTTTTTTTCTTTTGCCTAGTTCTGGGGAATCTAGCTAAAAGCCCTCTTGTTGTTGTTATTAGCCTGTCACTTGCCAGTCCATGTCAGTTTAGGAGCATTAGGTAGGTGCAAAACAGAGACCATGATATTGCATGGTTTCTAGCAGTTTATTCTTCAAAATTTAATTAAAGATAAAGATCACTATCCATTCTACCATCTATTTTGGCAGCATAGTCAATTCCCTCTCAAGTTACATGGCCCCAAATCATCACAAAGCCTCCATCATGCTTAATGGTACTCTTTATTAGCCTATTACTAAGCCTTTTACCTTGTTATGCATCTAGCAAACACAATAGTTTCTAGCACATGACCATGGGAACTTTAGAGCATGTGATGTGAATGGTTGCAAAATCATGTGACCAGGAGCACATAATCATGTAAACAGGTAGCCTTATTAAGAATAACCCTAGGCTAAGGCTAATTCCTTATATCATAGTATTTCTCTATACAAATATTACTTATGTGATGTGGCAGATCTCAGATGAGATCCAGGTACAGTCCCTGATAACATCTGATCTCACAATTTAGATAAAGGATCTAATCTGTGATAAAGATTCAGATTGGATCTTCTTAGCCTTGCTACTATCATGCTTTATTCATATCTTTGATTCTGTGTGCCTTTCCTTTCATTCTTACACATCCTTATGGTTTGGTCTTCTCTTCTATTTCAATCCCTTGATCCATGAAGCCACTGCCTCACTCCTTATTCCTGCTTCATGCATTCTTCTTTTCTTATTTATAGTTAAGAGATTACTGCTATTGGTGTCCCTAAATAGTAGTATCTTAGGGTAGGCTCCCTATATTTGATCCATATGCAGACCTCTGCAATATATAAGGCAGAAAGTGCAAGCTGAGGTTTCCTTAGACTTGCTCTCTTAATTTCTTGGCTGATTATGAAATAGCTGCAACCATCCTGTCTTCATGTCTTGATGCTGGAACTGTTGCAAACCAATGCAATGACCACTTTCACTCTCATGTGATCGTGTGAATCCCAACCCTTATCAGGCTAAACCCTACTTTAGGATCAGGCATATACTATACGAGTTCTCTAAGGTTAGTGACCATGAGGCACATCTAGGGATCTTCCCTGGATCTTCCCTGGATCTCCCCAATCTCGGATCTGACCATCTCCATGGATCTGATGGATCTGCCAAGGTGATCTCATCTGTGGATTGAGATCCCCATTCTCACTGTGTCCACGACCCTTCTCTTCCATTTCCCCCTTTATCTCTTAATCTCCGCCCCATGCATTTTCCTTACGGCCTACACGAGTATGCCTTATATGCTAGTGGTTGGCTTACTGTACATCTTTAGGGTAGACACGGATGTACATGGTCCGTGTGCACCTTAGAGTAGTATATAAAGGCTGAGCTCAGAGTGCTAAAGTCCTCAGACTTTATCACTTGATGCTTTAGGCAGTTTTAGGCTTTAGAAAAAGCTCTTCTCAGGAAACCAGGCCCTTCAGAGGCATAGGAATCTAGGAAGCTCGAGCTCATGTCTCATCCGAGTCCTCTTCATTCTCCATCTTACAGAAGTCGACCTTAGTTGCTCCTTGTCTGAGCCACCACTTAGGATTTCTCTCAGTGTTACTCCTCTTCTCCCATAGTCTAGGTGTAGCCTCTGGTTTCCAGAGTCGTAACAGGAACTGGTGAACATTGATACAGGTGACTACCCATTCTATCTTAATACTTAAGACAGCCTTGGTGAACACTCCTATTCTATCCTTGATATCTGCTGAGGCTTTTGGTCTAGTGGCCCTGAACTAGGTAATAGTGAAAGTAATGAATCCTAGGTCCTTTGTATAAATCAAATAGCCAGACAGTGAATGAGAGCAAAGGTGGGATCCTTCTTGGATCAAGATCTAAGATTAATACTGTAAATCTAGCCTAAAGGTCAAAGAGAGCAAGACTGGGTTTCCCCAGCTTGCACACCCTGCCTTATATATTGCCTGGCAAGGTGCACAGACCATGTACAGGGAGTCTGCCCTAAAGTATGCTATCTGTGGTTACCAATAGCATAAGTAGCTCCAGTCCTTTTATAGATATATGAGAAGGAAACATGGGGCAGCAATGAGGAGTGAGGCAGTGGCCTCATGGATCTAGGGAAGGGAATGGAAGAAAAGCCACACTATGAGGATGTGGGAGGAATAAAAGACACTGGTACTAATCTATAAAATAGGCATGGCCGCCATAAGGCCAAGAAAATCCAATCTGGATCTCTTCTGAGATCTGCCACATCATGTGACTGATACCTGGTGTCAGGGAAATACTCTAATATAAGAACTTAGCCTTAGCCTAGGGTTATCCTTATAAGAATACTTGTTTGCATGATCATGTGCTCCTGATTACAACCAGTTGCATCACATGCTCTACAGCTCTCATGGTCACATGCTGACCATCATGTTAGGTTGGTACCATAACAAACATAACCTTAAAAGCTGTGGTTTTGTGCTAGATCACAGAGAACTAGGCAAAAGAGAATAGAAGAAAAAGTCAAGTGCACAAGACTAGAAAAATCCCAGCTTGCACCAGCCCTTTATATATGCTACAGGAGAGTGCACAGACCATGTAACTAGGGTCTGCCCTCAGCTATGCTATAGTAATCAGACCAATAGCATTAAGAAAGTGAGTACTCTAGCAGTATCTCATGGTAGCTGCCAGGCAATAATGTCATGGTTTAGAATGTTCTGAGATGTGCTATGTGAAGATGTGAAAAGTTGACAAGGTGAAGAGGTGAAAGAGGTGAAGAGGTGAAAGTTCCCAGGGTCACATGATATGAAAAGTGAAAAATGATTATAATAGGTTATATAACTTCATGCTGCTAGTTATTGGTTTATATAAGAGTAGTGGTTTCTTTTTCTCTCATTGCCTAGTTTGGGGCCACTAGTTTCTAAAAGCCTCACCAGTTTCTGAGGATAAGAATCAGATGCATTTATCAAGGTGTTTGAGAATCAAGAATAGAATGGTAGATGCCATTATATACCTGGCTTTTTCCACATATATTTATTTTCATCTAATTTCTGTTATGTACCTCAAGATTAAAGTGCCAAATACTCAGAAAAAGATTGGATTAAGGAGGGCTTGTTATAACTCTGGATCCCAGAGGCTATCTCTAAATAAAGAGTGAGAGAAGGAACATAGAAAGAAAAACTAAAAGGAAGTTCTAAAAAGAAGCAACCTATTATAATCTCATTATACACTGACAGTTTCCTCATGTGACCATGGGACTCACCTGCCATATAAGGATAAACCCTAGGCTAAGGTTTGATTTAATATATCAGAGTAGTCCTTGTTGATGGGTTAATCATGTAATGTGGCTGGATTTCAGATGAGATCTTAGATCGATGCCAATGATATCTGATCTAACGGATCTAGATTAGGAGCAGATCTGTGGCAGAGATCCAGATGAATCTCCTCAGCCTTATGGTTGCCATGCCACATTCATATCCATTGACCCTAAGACACTTCTATTCTCTCTCATCCTCATGGTTGTGATTTTCTTCTTAATTCCTTGATCCACAAGGCCATTGCCTCATTCCTGACTCACACCCTATGCCCTACTTTCCTATTTAAGAAGGTACAAGAGAATACTGCTATTGGCTACATAGATAGTAGGTTACTCATCCTGTATATGAGGCTATGCCTCCTGGCAATATATATACAGAGTGGGCAAGACCTAAAGTCTCTCTAGTCTTGATCACTTGTATCTTTACTCCCCTTTTCCTTGATTCTCTTCTTATGGCCTAAACACTGGGGAATCCCTGGTGCTAATTTGGGTTATCCCTTTTAAGACTCACAAGCTTAGTTCTAGGGCCACTAGTGCGAAAGCCCTCTTGTCATCTTAGTTGCCTGTCACTCACTGGTGTTTGCACATATTCATATTGGACTCAGAGCAGTCCATAACACAACCAAGAAGGGATCAATGAAGGAGGACTCAGAAGAAACTTATGCTCATGCAACTATGGGCCTAATTCTAAAAGGATAGGAATTCAAAGAAGTGCCTAAAGCAAAGTATGAAGTGATCAAGTCTGGAGAGACTTGACTATCCAATACCTGCCCCTTATATATGGCCCAGGGTGGTGCACAGACCATGTACACTAAGCCTATCTTAGACTACTACTATCTATGGATACCAATAACAATAAGGATACACTATTAAATAGAAGAGGAGAAAGCATGGAGCAGATATAAAAAGTGAGGCAGTGGCCTCATGGATCAAGGAATGGAATGGAAGAGAAAGAAAGATATTGTAATGGAAGATCAGGGTAAACATGAGGACAGTAATTTCTACCACAGATAAGATTAAGATGTAGCTCCAAGATCCATTAGATCCCTGGAGATAGCATTAAGATCTAAATAGGGAAGATTCTGGGCAGATCCTGGGAAGATCCCAGATTCTGAGTCATGTAACCACTAACCATAAGGTACTCATAAAGAGTCAGACCCTTAGACTAGGGCTACCTGAAATGGAGTAAATCTCCCACAATCATATAATATGAAAATGGTGGTTGCACAAGATGCATAACAGGGCTAAAAGTTAACACAAGTAAAGTACAAGTACTCAAAGCTAAAGAGCAGAGAGTAAAACTGCTAGATTTATATAAGTTATCATAACATGCACAGACCAAGTCCCTGATAGAAACATTTCCATACATGCAGCACAGGGATCAAAAAGAAGAGAAGCCTCTATGGAAACCATTAAGGGTCCATGCTTCTAAAATGGAAAAAAAAGACACAGAAATGAAAGAAGCAGTGAAAATAAAAAAGGAATACTCAGGGTTGAAGGTGCACAGCTAACTCTATACCCTAGGTCAGGTGACCCATTATGTGCCCTGATAAGATAGCAGATTAGATAATCATGTGATGAAAATAAGAAAAGATCATGTGATCAAAAAAAGAAAAATAGCATTATAACAATTCCAGGCAATTGGTTTTGGTCTCATCAGACCATATCACCATCTTTCAATCCTCTATAGTCCAGTCCTTGTAAGCATATGCAAAGTCTAACTGGACTTTGTAATGTTTTGGTAAAAAAAAAAGATTATTTCAGCTTAAAAACAGCTCTTATGCCACTTTTTTTTCAAGTGCCAGTGAATAGTGTTGGAATGGAGGGATTAATTAGTGAGATTAGAGAGTGCTTTGCTCACTTGAACAGCATTCTCTGCTCTATAAGAGAAGATAAGGTAAATAGCATGGAAAATATTGGTAGGAGAAAGCTTTGATGAACAACCACCAGTGAACTTCTGAAGGTCTGGGCACTCTTGAAAAGATAGCCTTGATATAGTAGCATTTCCAACACCAAGCTGGGTGGCAATAATTTAAGCTAAGTGGCCAGCATCAAGTTGAGCAAGAATAATAGCCTTTTGATTAGCTATAAAAGATCACATAATAATAGAAGTAGAGAATAAGGATATGGGGAAGTATTTTGAAACTCAGACATACTGTTTACATATGTATCTTTGTTTGCAACAACAAATATAGCTTGATTTGATAGAGATTTCAACTTTCAAATCAAAAGTACATAAATTGGCCCAATAAGGTGTTTATCTTGTAATGATTGTATCTTGGTGGCATCTTAATGGAATCACATGATGTATAAAGCACAGTTATAGCCAAGGGCTTCTACTATAATACATCCCATCAAAGTAAAGTGTTATTTGTTTGTGTGATTGTGGTATGCTTTATATACCAGATTGGAGTTAGACATTGGGCCAGTTTTTGAAGTCACTCTATATAATACAAGAATAAGGTCAAGACTTCTGTTAAATGAGTTATTAGGATGACATGACAGTAACTAAGTTATCCATATGGAAACAGATAAAATATAACAGAAACAGACTGTGCACAACAATTATTGACTAAAGAAATGTTCTGAAACAGAGAAGGTCAGAAGATTACAAAATGTTAACAAGAAAGCATTCCAGACATGTGAAGTTCAGAAGCTAGGACATAAAGAAGAAAATGAAAGAAAGATATTGTAATACTCATGTTTTTTCAATATGGAAAGTTGAAAGATAAGAAAAAAAGCACATTAATGACAAGCATTATATTTCTCTGGACTGTGCTTATGTGGTTATAGGCACCCAAATTATCCAATGACCTGATTGAAAGTCTGTCAGAACTATATATCTTGACTTGCAAGAAAGCATGAATGCTATGAAGGCACTGCTGTGGAAATTGGGTGTGTTGAGCTGTCTGAATCATATCATACATAACAATAAGAACATTATGCTAAAAGAAATGTTATGCAGAGGTTAAGTGAAATATAAGAACCTTAGTTAATGTCAAGCTATAGAGAAACACAAACTAGAAAATACAAAGTATACACACTAAGCTTATGTAACTATTGCCATAAATGGAATGCTAAAGCATGTTTACAACATGTAATATGTCCAGAGGTTGTCTGTCTATGCCTCATATCTGCAATAGCAGATTAAGTATGACTTTAAAAAAGAGAAGGGACTATTAGTTTGTTTAGTTGTTATAAAAGGACAAGAGATGGTATGTGCAAGTGCAGAAAAGAGTGATGGTCTATAATATAGCAAAGCAAAGCCACAGAGCAATATTCTTGAATGTGAGAAGCATAGTGGTGCAGCAGCACTACTTTTTTCCCTTGCACCATTATTGCTTATGCAGCTTGGGCCATTGCATTGCCCATTACCCACCTGCATTACTCTCTTTCATCCTCCAGTATAACTTCACTCATTTACTTATTATCCATTGACTCCACCCTTATCTTCACCCTTTCAAAATCTTTCCAGCACACACTTTTCTTTAACCACATATACCATGGCAAATCCTGCCTTCAAAGTTCTGCCTGACTTTTTTCTTCCCAAGTTCCTTTCTGCCTACCTGCCAAGTCATCACAGCTGCTATGAGCATGACTAAGCAGGAAGCCACCATGCAGTTAACCACTGCTTGGACCATTAGATATCCCATATCCAATCCAGGGAAAAATAATCCTGTTATAATCACTTTTCATTCTCACATCACGTGACCATGGGACACCTTTAACCTTTAACCTTTTCACTTTTCACTTCTTCACCTCTTCACACTTTCACACTTTCACTTTGTCACACTTTCACTTCTTCACAACTTCACTAGTCATGCTCTAGACCATGGCATCATTATCTGGCAGCTCCTATAAGGGACTGCTACAGTACTCGCTCCTTTACTGCCATTGGTTGGCTTACTGTAGCATAGTTAGGGCCGGGCTAGTTTACATGGTCCATGCACCTCCCTGTAGCATATATAAAGGGCTGGTGCAAGATGGGACTCCCCAGTCTTGTGCACTTGAGCCTTAGAGCTTTATACAAGGCCTTGACTCATTCTCACTCTCCACTTTTTGCCTAGTTCACTGGGGTCTAAGTTCAAACCCAGCTCTTAGAAGTTAGCATCCACTGGATAAGAACAAGATCAAGGACACAGCAGCAAGACACCGTTTCAAATCCCAATGACAATAATCCAGCCAACATACAATATAAATATTAGCTTCCTCTACTTCAACAGGCTTCACCTGAAGCACCACCCCCCAATGCTTCTATCCCAAACAATGCTGAACCAGAAAAGAAGAAAGCAAAGTTATGCAACATTAGAGCCAGACATGCCTTGCCTTCTATTATTATACTCCAATTCTTTCAATATGCCATGTAAAAATTGACAACCCAGGAATATGTTATGGCACCAGCCTAACATGCAGTCACACATGATCATGAGAGACTCAGAAAGCATGTGATGTGGGTCATGTGACCAAGAGCATGTGATCATGCGAATGAGCTACCTCATAAGGTTAAGCCCCAGGCTAAGGTTAGTGTTACGACCTCAATGGTCCGGTTCGGTTACGGTAGCACCTTGATGTGCGCTCTTCAGTATCGGTTTCGGTTTGTGTGGCTTTTGGACTAGTGGCCACAAACTAGGCTGACCTTGTGAATCAGCTCAAGACCTTCAGCAAACCTTGATATGGTTATAGGACAAGTGAGAGCCGTCAGGGAACTCTATAGGAGTCAGGCTGAGGATCACTAGCCAACCAGTTCTTTATGCTGTAAGGCACAAGAGAGCAAGACTGGGGAAACCCCAGCTTGCACCCCCTGCTTTATATATTGTCATGGCTGGCACACAGACCAGCTACAGAGGGTCTACCCTAAAGTGAGCTATCTAAGTGAACCAATAGCGTAAAGGGCTTTCTGACTAATGCCTATTAAATAAAGGAGGATGAAGCATGGATCGGTAATGAAGGAATGAGGCAAGGGCCTCGCGGATCAAGGATGGATCAGAAGAGAAGACCACACCATGAGGATGTGGGGGAATGGAAGGGAAGGCACAGATACCGATCTAATGAATGAAGCATGGCAGCCAGGAGGCCGAGGAGATCCCATCTGGATCTCTGCCACAGATCGATCCTAATCTAGATCATCAGATCAGATGTCATCGGGTACGATCTGGATCTCATCTAGAGATCTGCCACATCACGTGACTGATACCTTGTGCCGGGGGAATACTCTGAATACTCTGAAGGACTTAACCATAGCCTAGGGTTGTGCTCTGATAGGCAACTCGTTCGCACGATCACGTGCAACTGATCAGGTGACCAGCGCATCACATGCTATGAAGCTCTCACGGTTACGTGCTGACCGTCATGTTAGCTAGGAGCGTAACAGTTAGTAGTTCTTCAGAGTATTCCCTGCACTTAGATTTAGATCATGTGACACTGTGGCTGGATCCCCGATGGGATCTTAGATCTATCCGATGATATCTCTAATGGAGATTAGGATCTGATCTGTGGCAGAGATCCAGATGGGATCTTCTCAGCCTTCAGATGGCCATGCCACATTCATAGATCAAGACCAGTTCACTTCTTCCATTCCCCCACATCCTCGTGGTGTGGCAGCCTCCCCTTTACCATCCCTTATCTGCAAGGCCACTGCCTCACTCCTTCCATCATAATCCATGCCCTTTCATTATCTATTATGGAGGCTGAGCTACTTAGGATATTGGTTACATAGATAGCTAGACTTAGGGTAGGCTCCCTGTACTTGGTCTGTGCACAGATGCCAATAGTATAAAGGCAGGGAGTGGTGAGCTGAGGTTTCCTCAGTTTTACTCTCTTGTCTCTTAGCTGAAATTACACAAGAGGACTTTACAATGCCTAGTTCGGAGCCACTAGCATAAAAGCCCTAGCAGTAGTTCAGGAAGGTGCTTACCAAGGAAGACTCAAGAACCAAGCAAGGATGGGTAGTTACCCATAACAGAATACATTGAACTTTGGTACTTCTTTCAAGAAGAATGCCATGATGCTATATAGTTCCAACACACAAATACTGACAATATCATGAGCATCACCAACACCAATAATATTCTTACCCTCCAACCTGCTGTCATAGTAAAGGCATTCTGCAATGCTTGAGTTAACCATGGCCTTTTATTCACAGACTTCCTCCAAGCCAGAGTTTCCTTCCTGGAGCACATAAACTGATATGCATGGCCAATCACACATGTCAATGCTCTCACAATATTTTTCTAGAATATTAAAAGCCACCCCATTCATTATACCCCAAATGGTAACCTCATTACCCTCACATATGCTTTTCATATATGTCATCATTGGTATAATGAACTGCATCCCAAAGAAACAGATAACTTTGATATATTCACAATCAATAAAGCCCTCATGATATCCATTACATTCAAGATCAACTCAACTATAATGGCATAAGATTACAGTACCAGGCAGGTTAGTTTTTTTCCCAACTGCATAATCCTTACTAATATTACTTTTTCCATTCACATCCCACTCATGCAAACAAACAACTCCCCTGCCATCTCCCTCTCTCCCTAAATATCCACTATTATCCACTACCACTGTTTACTATCTTTTGCCACCACCAGATATCCACTTTCCCCCTTTCCTCTCAGCACTTGCAGCCTGAGGTTTTCCCACCCCATGTTATTATTGTTATGTACTTAGCAGAACACTGACAGTCTTGTTATATGACCATAAGACAGGCTTGTCTAAATAAAAATAACTTTAGACTTAGGTTTGATTTATATCAGAGTATTCCTGTTATGTACCTTGAGATTGAAGTGCCACAAGCTCAAAAAGAAAAGAAAAGGGTTCTTTTAGAAGGGAAGCTACAAGTTAACATGAGTAGTATACAAGTGCTTAAAGCTGAGGCCTTTGAAATATCTATGCTACAGTTTATATATGCTATAGTAGTGCACATGGACCAGGTCCCTGATGGGAAGATTCCCATACATGCAGCACAGGGATCAAAAGGAAGAAAAGCATCAGTGGAAACCATCAAGGGTCCAGCTTCTAAAGAATGGGAAAAATGAAATGAAAATGAAAAAAAGCATAAGAATGGAAATAAACCCTGCAGGGTCCTAAGATATGAGGCTAACCCTGTACCTTGAGTCATATGACTTGTCACATGCCCTGATAAGATAAAAGATTAGATAACCATGTGGAGAAGATAAGATAAGGTCACATGATCAAGAAAAGAAA
>JBBPJW010000311.1:0-36817 GCA_038088935.1 Pulveroboletus aff. viridisquamosus
TCATGTGACCAATACCTTTGTGCAGGGGAATACTCTGATATAAGGACTTAGCCTTAGCCTAGGGTTTGCCTTATCAGGCAACTCGTTCGCACGATCACGTGCAACTGATCACATGACCAGCGCATCTCGTGCTCTACAGTTCCCACAGTCACGTGCGACCGTCGTGTTAGGCTTGAGCCGTAACAGAATGGATTCAACTTTATTGAACTGCAGGATACTTGTAGTTACTAAGTATCCTAAGGTAACTAATGGTCTGATGTGGTTACATGCTTATGTAATCAGTAGAGCATAGGTAATTAATAAATTCTAACAGACTTTGTGGCACAAAATATAATTGCAGGCACTTTTTTTATTTAAGCAAGCCCAGTATTCTCGCTCTGCCTTTAATCTTTACTAAGAGGCTCATGAACACCAGGACCTTACCTTCAAGGTCAACACTAGTTTCTACCTGGGCCTAATGTAACAGTATTTGTAGTCAAGACTTTAAACAATCTATTTAATATAGCCAGTGCAATTGCATGAATTATTATCTCATCCATTTACTATCATTAATAAAGTGAGATACTTTGTTTCTAGAGTGTGGAATACAAGTATTACTGCCATTATATTAGAAGTTCCTAGACTATAGGAAATATAGCTGATATTTGATCCCTAGACTATAACTAAATAGTGCTATGTGCCTTTATCCATACTGTGCTAATGCAATGTAGCCCTATATGCAGGCAATTACTCACAGGCACATTAGTACTAATGGAAGTTAGAACTAGATACTAGTTAGTAAGCAATATTATAATACATGATAAGCTTTTGCATATCTCAGTTGGGTCAAAGGAACAACTGAGGATGCTCTGGAAAAAAGGTAAACATATTAAAGTAAAACAGAGCTGTCATGGTGAAATAAAGAGCTGTTATGAATGAACATCATATTATAATCAATACTTCCCCTTAGCTAGAGTTTACTGGGATAGTCAATCCAAGGAGTCCAACAAGGTAGTAATGTGCAACTGCAGGCAAGCTTTTGGTGAAAATGTTGGCCATATTGTTAGTGGAGGGAACATGTTTCAGAACAATTTCCTTGCATATGATTTTATTATAAAGCCAGAAATAGGAAACATAAATATGGCAAGTACAATGAACATCTCATTTAGAGTTATAAGAATTTGAATAGTGGCAGTATTGTCAAGGCAGAGAGATATAGGGGTTGATAGCCCCAGTCTGAGTTCCATAAGCAGGTAACAAACCCAGAGAATTTCATTTCCAACATAAACAGCAAAATGATACTCTGCATCTGCCATAAATAATGCAGTTTCCATCTGTTTCTTTATAGATCAAGAGAAAATGCTGCATCCAAGCATAAAAGCATAGCCAGAGACAGAATGGGCATAATCTGGGGAGCCAGCATAATTAGCATCAGAACAGACATGGGAAGTAAGAGACTATGCTGCATCAGAACCACCAAGAGTCAGGACAAAATCATGGGTGCATTTAAAATATCAGAGAATGTGATTTACTGCCATCCAATCAATTGGCCCAGGATTGGCTGTAAATTGTGCAACCAGCTGCACAGTGTGCATAATGTTTGGGCAAGTTATGATGACATAGTGGTTAAGCATGTCCATGGTGTTTTAATATGACAAATTGTGCATGTTCACAAGCTTATCAGTGGTGCTTGAGAAGTGCATGCATAATAAATACAAACTGGGTTGTTCTGGTGTCAATATTGGATTGGCAGAGTCAAGTCTATAAGTTTTAAGCATAATATCAATATATTAGCAATAAGATAAGAAAATCATGTGGGCAAAGTAGTTCTAGGTAATTTCAATGTCTAAAAGATAGTAAATCTCCCTGATTCTGGAAGAAGACATGTGTGCTGAACTCATGTTTAAGGCTGATTATCTCATCTGATAAGAAAACATAGAGTCCCAGGTTATCTATGTGAGAGGTAATAATGCAGATGCTAGATTTGTGGTGGCAGATAAATACACAGGGATCAGATATACAGACAGAAAAATTAAAACCAGTGAGAATTGACTTCAGCTTGCAGTATCAAAGGCAGCCAGACTGGCATAGATCATATAGTGCTTTCCTAAGTAGCCAGACATGCTGCTCAAAACCATTTGCAATAAATCTGGCAGGTTATCAGATATAGGTGGACTGGTCAGGGAGCATGTTACTATTAAGGAAAGCTGAATTCACATTGATAACATGAATTTCCAAGTTAAAGGCAGTGGAAATTGTGCAGAGCAGACAAATGGACTTAATTCTTGCAACAGAGGCAAATGTTTCATTAAAGTCAATACCAGGTTTTTAAGTAAAATTGCATGCAACAATACAGGCCTTATAGTATAGAATACAGCCAGAAGCATCACATTTGATATGGAATACTCATTTCATATCAATAGCAGTGCAATTAGCAGGGAGCTTGACCAGCTCATGTATTTCAAGTTGCATAACTGCATGAATTTCATTGTACATGGCCTACTCCCAGTTCACTCTATCTGGTGAGTCCATTGCCTTATGGTATGTGCAGGGATTTTCTTCTGATGCAATGTTGATATTTTCATTAAATGAGTTTGATGTGGGCATCTTATCCTTCCCAATATTTGAATCTTGTGAACTGGAGTCTGAGCATTCCTTGTCTAAGATCTGTTGTATGGTTCATGCAGCATTTGATATAATTTTGTGAGCCTTGATGGCAGTAGTGCAAGTGGACCAGGTATAAGGAGGTGAAGGTGGAGCAGGATTTTAATGGGGCAGAGGTAGCTCAATATGATTAGGCAGAGCAGAAAAAGGTAGCATAGGAGGCTCCACATGATTATTTTGAGCAGAAGGAGGTGCAGGCAGTTGCTGGCTAGATTTAGTGTCATCTGACTTAAAGAAAAATAAGTGAAATAAGGTGTAGTGGAATTAAAACTCCCCCTCAGCTGGGAAGTAGTCATGACCATTAGCAGCAGCATCAAAAACAGCATAAGCTGACATTCAAATGGCATGCTTTGCTGGAAGATAGAAATGCCAGCCTTTTTGTGTGACTGGATAATCAACAAAAATGGCACACATATCTTTGGAGTTAAGTTTCTGGTGGGCAGGGGTATTATCAAGAATATATGCAAGACAGCCAAAATGGTGGAGATGAGAGATATTGGGCTTATGCCTGTTATGTTAGGCCTGGGTAGAGACTAGTGCAGATCTAGTGGCAAAGGCTAAAGTTGAGCTCAATGGTAGTTAGCTCAGGGCTACAGTTGATGCAAATGCAAGAGGGCACCATGACCCATTAGAAATGTTGAAGGTCAAGCAAGGATGCTGGAACTTGCAGAACAAAGGTTCCTCTCTTGCTGCATACATGTAAACAAAGAGAATAGATTTCAAGGTAACTAGGTAGAAACTTTGTAAAGAATAGAGATATAAAGTATGCTGCTTTATAGTACAAGTAACTAAGTTTATGGTCAGCTAATTGAGTATAAAGGAATCCCAAGACATTAAAATAGATATCTAAGTGAAACAATAGTGACCTGTGAGGATAAAATGATGGTAAGATATTAAAATGAAATATGGGCAGGTGTCAAGCAAAGTTCAGGAACTAAAGAATTTCAAAGGCTTCTAAAATAACAAGAAAGTATCTGAGATATGCAAAGATCAAAGCCAAGACTTAAGTAGACAAGGAAAAGAGTAATTATAACATTACCCCCTGGTTATGTTTAACAACCCATTTAAACAGTCTAAGAGATTAAAAGTCTGGTTCAGAGAAGCCTGAGATATTGGTCCAGCCAATAAAATCAATGACATTATTATTATAGTCAGAGTAATATGAGTGTTATAATCTTTTTTCCTTTTTTACATTACATGACCCTAGGAACTTTCACACTTTCACATCTTCACATTTCACATTCTAGAATGTTCCAGACTATAACACCATTACCTGGCAACCTCCATAAGATACTGCTAAGAGTAGATCTTAGTCTTATGGTCCATGCATTATAATATAACATATATAAAGGGCTGGTGCAGCTGGGATTCCCCAGTCTTGCACACTTGAGCTCTTGGGCTTTATACAAGGCACTTGACTCTTTTTTCTATTTCCCTTTGCTTAGTTCACTGTGGGTCTAGCATGAAACCACAGCTTAGTTTGTGCTTGCCAGCATCAGCCATTAAGACATAAGAATAGGATGATCAATAGCCATTTCACTTTTCAAGACTCTTTTACTGGTCAACACAGTTAGAAAATAGTCACAAGGTCATCCCCATTATATAACAGTTAAAAAGACTTATTTTGGAGGGCATGAGAAATAGCTTTTGGAGTTTGTTAACAAGGCCATTTTAGATTTTGAGGACAATCTGCTTAGAGTAGAATTATTCACAAGAAGGTTTACAGCATTTAATTACCAGGTCCAAAAAGACTTTCAGGCCAAAAAGGCAAGAGACAGAAAAGCAGTGGCATCAGAGTGACTCAAATCCCTTTGACCATCAAACACCCTTTGATCACTTTCTAGGAGACTTAGAAAAGTCTGTGGAGAACCAGTCTTATACCATTTAAAGAAGCAAGGTGTCAGCTTCAAGAGATCAAAGAGGATATGATGAGGAGGAGAGCAGTGAAGGTATAGAACAGGACATTCAGTTAGATTCACCAATCCCCCAATCCCCTCAACCTGAGCTATTACCCCTCTTTCCTAGTTTGGACTTCCAGTAGGGTTTATCATATGCCACTTGGGAAAAACCCCATCTCTAGGACTTTCAACAACCTCAGTGGATCCCATTCCCCCTTTTATCCCTGTGACAATTACCATTGAAGATATTTGAAGAGGCATTAAATTTTGAGGAAAAGTTAAAAAAGTTGGTAGGAGGTAAAAAGATCACTGACCCAGGGAAGTAGAATGTGTTATGGCTCCAGCCTAACACATGGTCACACATAATTGTGAGAGTCTTTAGAGCATGTGATCGTGTGAATGAGTTGCCATAAAGAGAACCCTAGGCCGAAGCTAAGTCTTATATTCAAAGTATTTCCCTGCACTAGGTTTAGGTCATGTGATGTGGCTGGATCTCAGATGAGATCTTAGATCAAAAGCTGATGATATCTCCTTGGAGATTAGGATCTGGATCTGTGGCAGAGATCAATGTGATCTCCTTGGCCTCATGGTGGCCATGCCATACTCATAGATCAAGGCCAGTGCTATCCTTCCATTCCTCCCACATCCTCATGATGTGGCATACCTTTTTCACCATTCCTTGTCTGCGAGGCCACTGTCTCATCCCTTCCATTATGATCCATGCCCCTTCCTCATTATCTATTACTAAGGATAGAGCTACTTAGGCTATTGGTGCACATAGATAGCTAGTATTAGGGTAGGCTCCCTGTACTTGATCCATGTGTGGGCCTGAGCAATATATAAGGCAGGGGGCATGAGCTGAGGTTTCCTCAGTCTCACTCTCTTGTCCCTTAGCAGATTATACAGAAGGGGATTCTATGATCTCTAGTCCATTCCCAAGAAGGGAATTCACCTGAGCTCTCTAGGGCAGGCTCATACTTTCTCTATACAGCCTAGTTAGGGGCCACTAGCCAAAAGCCCTAGCAGATATTCAAGGACAGGCACTCACCAAGGTAGTTTGAGAACCAAGGCCAGGATGGGTAGTTACCCATAATAGAATGGTAATCAAAAGAAGTGGAGGTTGTGGGCAGTAAAGATGAGGGTATGGGCATTGGAGCAGAAGTGGAAAAGTAAGAGGGGACTTTTGGCAGCAGTGCTGTCAAGGTTGGAAGGAAGGGCAGCAGGATTTGCCCAAATCACTATGGAAAAGTATTTGGATTTGGAGGACTCCACTGATAGTCAAGGGCACATCAAAGGAGATACAGCCTGGTCACTTTTTGGAATCTTGTGGAACAAAATCAAAGATTACTTCCACATCAAAGAACTTGCCTATGAAGTCTTAGAAAAGATAGAAGCCTTCTTCCATTCTTCCTCCATCAATAACTATTTACAGGACTTTAAGATACTGAGGAAGAACACAGAGATTTCCTCTGAGCACACCATATAGCTTATGAGGAGACAATTTCAGTATCAAACCTATTCACAGGCTTTGTTACAAGGTCTTAAGGGAACCCATGACCAACAAGTGGAAAAATTCAGAACAATAGAGTGAGCTTTTAAGAGGTTAGCAGTAGAAAGAGAAAACCCTTCAATGGATTGCTTCCAACTGAAATTCAATAATCTGTGCAGGCCTCCTCCTCCCTTTCCCTCTAGATTCTCTTAAACAAGTCCAAACAACCAATTTTGTCCAAAACCCCTTGGAACTCTCCTCCTAGATTCACAGCTGTAGAAACATAGCCAGGACAAGGTGCCTCTATTGAGATTGGTCAGCAGACCTTCCTGGCCATGAAGGAATGTTTTAAGTGTCATAGAAAAGGGCACTTGGCCAAAGACTGCAGATCTAATCTCCCCTTTACACCTTCAAAAGATTTTAATCTCCAACAGTGATCTTGTATAATGCAGTATGGGGACTTCTTTTTCAAGCCAGACATGCAGGGTTGGTACACAGCTGAACCAATAAACATGCATGAGCTCAAGGCAGAAGCCAAAAAGGAACTATTAGCTCATATTCAAGAAATTCAAGAACAGCCTTGGTCTTCTGTAGAAAAAGCAGAAGCCTATTTTAGGAATAAGTTTGCCAATGAGGCAAAAAAGGGTTTTCAAACAGGATCTTGATTGATTGAGGTGATCAGGGTCTTTCTTCTCATTTTTCTCTTACTTCTTTACCAATAAACACTTGCAATAACTTAGATAATAATTGTAAAGTGAACTTTGATCAAATTTCTAGTTTTACCTCTGAGGAGTCTTGAAAGAGCTTGGCCACAGGTGATAAAGTGGTGCTTAATTCCTCACCAAAAGAAAAGAAAAAATTAGTAAGCAATTCTTTTTCATGAGCTAGTATTCACACTTTAGATTATAAAACCCTCAAACAAGAAACATTAAAAACATATGCAAAAGATGAATTCTATATTGAAACAAAGGTAGAAGGGTTGGTAAGCCAACTGTTATGGAAAGGAAAAGATTGGAAAAAGATGGGAACCATATTTGCACTAATTGATTCAGGCACTTTCACTACTTTTGTGGACAAGAATTTTGTCAGAAAGTATGGTATTGATGAACTTCCATTATCAAAAGGTATTTAGGTGATCAATGCAGATGAATCATGAGAAAACATAGGAGAAGTTTCAACAAGAGAATTCTTTGGATCCATTTACCTGACAAAAATAACCAATAACATGAGAAAGCCATTCAAGCATTTGTTACTAATTTAGAAGGAGCAGTACTAATGCTAGGATATGACTGGCTTAAAAGGCATAACCTGTTATGCACCACAATATCACAGTGCCACAGGCTCACAAGAGAAGGGATTTCAAGACAAAGGGGAGTTCTAAGTTAACACAAGTATAATACAAGTGCTTAAGACTGGAGTCTTGAGACACTAAGGCTACAGTATTTATACTACAGTGCACTGCACATGGACCAAGTCCCTGATGGGAACATTCCCATACATGAGGCATGAAGATCAAAAAGAAGAGAAGCATCTGTGGGAACCATCAAGGATCCAGTTTCTGGAATGGAAGAAAAGAAGTGGAAATGAAAAAGAAGCACAGGGTCTTGAGGCATGAGGCTAACCCTATGCCCTGGATCATGTGATCCATCATGTGCCCTGATAAGATAAAAGATTAGATAACCATGTGGTAAAGATAAGATAAAGTCACATGATCAAGAAAAGAAAAAAGCATTATAGCATAATCCAAGAATTGACTGGGTAAACAAGACAGTGGAATTTTTACCTGACAAAGTTTTTCTTAGAAATCTAACAACAGAAGAACAAGAATTATGGAATCAGGTATCCAAAGAATTCTGGGATTACTTAGATATTTTCTCCCAGAAAAAATCAGAGTCTATGCCAACTAGAAAACCATGGGACCACATGGTGGAATTGAAAGAAGACTTTGTGCTAAAGAAAGGTTGAATAATCCCTTTATTAGATACTAAAATAACAGAAGTTCATGAATTCATTTCCAAAGAACTTGCCAAGGAATATATTCATCCTTCTAAATCCCCACAGATCTTACCCATTTTCTTTATTGGTAAAAAAGATGGCAGAAAAAGAATGGTTATTGATTACAGATATCTTAACAGCTGGACCATTAAAAATTCATATCCTCTGCCACTAATTTTTACCCTCATTGATTATCTTAAAGTTACAGATCTCTTTACCACTCTGGATCTACAATAGGGATATAACAATGTTTGACTATGCAAAGGAAATGAGTGGAAAGGTGCTTTAACCACCCCCATCAGAGCATTTGAGCTAGTCATTATGTATTTTGAGATATGCAATACTCCAGGCACATTCCAAAACATGGTCAATAATATCTTCCAGGATCTTTGGCCATTTGTGCTCATTTACATCAATGACATCATTATTTTCTCCAAAGGAAAAACATGAGACAAACATGCTTAACTCATTCACATTGTTGATCTTTTCCTAAAACCATCAAAATGCCACTTTATTCAAGAAAAGGTGAATTACTTAGGGATGGTTGTCTCTAAAGACAGGATGGAAATATAACAGAAAAAGATTCAAGCCATTGTTAATTGGCCAATTCCTTGAATCTTGAAACACATGCAAGCCTTCTTAGGTCTTGCAGATTATTATCAATGATTTATTTAGGGTTTTGGGGATATTGCTTGACCCCTTAATAATCTCATCAATAAGAAAACTTCTTTTAGCTGGTCTTCTGCTTATCAAACAGCATTTGACCAGCTCAAACACATCATGAGTACCACTCCCTTCTTGGGTTCTCCCATTCAGTTCAAGTTGAAACTAATGCCTCTGACATTGCCACTAGTGCAATTCTTTCTTATCTCATTGATGGAGACTGGTGGCCTATGGTATTATAATCACTATTTATTTTCTCATCACATGACCGTGGGACATCTTTTACCTTTTACCTCTTCATTTCTTTACCTTTTCACACTTTCACTTCTTCACACCTTCACTTAGTCACACTCTAGACCATGACATCATTGCCTGGCAGCTCCCATGAGGGACTGCTAAGGTACTCTCTCCTTTATTGCCATTGGATGGCTTACTGTAGCATAGATTAGGGCCGGACCAGTTACATGGTCCATGCACATTACTGTAGCATATATAAAGGGCTGGTACAAGCTGGGACTCCCCAGTCTTGTGCACTTGAGCCTTATGGCTTTATACAAGGCCTTGACTCTTCTTTTATCCTTTGCCTAGTTCACTGAGGGTCTAGCATAAAACCTCAGCTCTTAGCAGGCATCCACTGGGACAGCAATCAGACACAAGACTAGGATGGCCAGTTGCCATTTCATATGGCATTTCTTTCTCATTCTCATTCTAGAGCAGAACAGAATTATTCAATTTACAATAAGGAATTGTTGGCTATTGTTCATGCTCTACACGAATGGTTTCATCTCCTCATTAATTGCACCAATTTCAAGATTTGAACTGATTATCAGGCCTTAGAACACTGGTGAAAACTGCAGGATCTTTTCCCCCACCAAGCTTATTGAATAGAAACTCTAATGGAATATCATTTCACCATTGTGTATAAACCAGGTTCTTCTAATGGTTGAGCTGATGCACTCTCTTGAAGGGTAAATCATGGTGAAATTATCCAGGAACCCAATAAAAATGTCATTGTCTTTACCCCTTTCTTTTTTCCTGCCCACCCAATTTCCCTTTCCAACTCTTTCCTCCTTCAGGTCATTGCCACCTCTCACTTGCTTTCTCCCTCTCCTTTGAGGTTGTGTTATAATTAGGATTAACACTATTATACCCACCCAGAAACAAATGTGTTATTTATTCCAGAACAATTATGACAAGAGGCTATTCAATATTGCCATGACTCTCCAATTGCAGGACATGGAGGAAGGCAACAAATACTTTATTTACTTAAAAAATGGTTTTATTGGTCTAATCAGTCTAAAGATGTAGATACATATCTTCAAACCTGCCAAGTGTGCTTCCTTATGAAGGGTTTGCAAAAAGCACCAGCAGGAAAACCTCTTCCACTTCCTATTCCCTCCTTCCCTTGGAAAGACATTTCCACAGACTTTATTACTGATCTTCCTTATTTTCAAGGATTCAATGCCATACTGGTAGTGGTAGATCAATTTTCAAAAGAGGTGGTATTCATTCCTTGTTCTTCTTTGAAAACCTCCTCTCTTTATTTAGCTCAAATGTTTCAAGACCATGTTTAATGTTGACATGGGCTCCCTTCTTCTATTATTTTGGACAGAAAACCTCAATTTACCTCTGCTTTCACACAAGAGTTGTGCCACTCCCTTGGCATTTCTGAGAAGTTGTCCACTGCTTTTTATCCACAAACAGATAGACAGACAGAACACATCAATTGGGAACTAGAGAAATATCTATGTCTCTTTATTGCCAAAAGGCAAGATTAATGGGTGCATTGGATTAAAATTGCAGAGTTTTTCCATAATAATGCTTACTCATCTGCAATAAAAGGATCTTTATTCTCCATTACCAAGCAATATGTTTCTTGCCTAGGTTTTGAAGCTCCTTTACCCTCTTATTCATTTACCCAAGAATTAAAATGCTCTCATGAGGAAACTCAAGCAGCATTGCAAGAGGCCCAAGAACAAATAAAGAAACAAGCAGAGACAAAATGCTCTTCATCTTCCAACTATCAAAAGGGCCAAGAAGTGTGGCTTTCCACTGAACATCTGATGCTTCCCTGTCCTTCAAAGAAGTTGTCTTAGAAATGAATTGGACCCTATAAGATCTTTGATGTTCTACCTAATGCCCTTTACCTGAAACTTCTGTTCTCTGTCTGAATTCACCTGGTGGTAAATATCTCTAGAGTCAAACCATATCTCACTTCCCTTTTCTCTCAACCAGTTATTTGACCAGATCCTGTTGAGATAACAAAAGAAGGTCAAGAAGAATGGGAAGTACATAAGATTGTGGATTTTTGTTTAAAGAAAGGAAAGTTGGAGTATTTAGTGAATTGAAAGGGATATAACAGTTCAGATCACATATGGGAACCAGCTGAACATCTTGTCAATGCTCCACAAGTGGTGGAAGTCTTTTATATCAAACATTCATCTGCACCACACAAGCTTCATGGCCTTATACTTTCCAATTTTCACAACCTCTTTTCTCCCTATGAGAATTTCACCACTAGCCATGCATTGCCTCAGTCTCATCTGAAATCCAAGATCTAAAGACAGGGTAGTGTTATAATCATTTTTTCTTTTTCACATCATATAACCCTGGGAACTTTCACATTTTTACATCTTCACATTTCATATTCTAGAATGTTCCAGAATATGACATCATTACCTGGCAATCTCCATGAGGTACTGCTAAGAATTGGCCTTAGTCTTATGGTCCATGTACCATAATGTAGCATATATAAAGGGCTGGTGCAAGCTGGGATTCCCCAGTCTTGTGCACTTGAGCTCTTGGACTTTATACAAGGCACTTGACTCTTTCTTCTATTTCCCTTTGCTTAGTTCACTGTGAGTCTAGCATAAAACCACAGCTTAGTTTGCACTCACCAGCATCAGCTATCAAGACACAAGGACAGGACAGTCAACAGCCATTTCTGTTGCAAACCCATGCAATGACCACTTTCACTTTCACATGATCGTGGGAATCCCAACCCTTATCAGGCTAAACCCTAGCTTAGGACTTGGTTATACTATATGAGTACTTTTAAGGTTAGTGGCCATGAGGCACATCTAGGGATCTTCCCTGGATCTCCCCTGGATCTTCCCGATCTTGGATCTGATCATCTCATCGGATCTGATGGATCTGCCAAGGTGATCTCATCTGTGGATTTAAATCCCCGTCCTCACTGTGACCACGACCCTTTTCTTCCATTTCCCTCTTATCATTCATTTCCGCCCCATGCTTTATCCTTATGGCCTACACAAGATAGCTCACGATATGCCATTGGTCAGCTTACTGTACTGCTTCAGGGTAGACACGGATGTACATGGTCCATGCGCTCCTTAGAGTAGTATATAAAGGCTGGCTAGGAGTGCTAAAGTCCTCAGACTTTATCACTTGTAGCTTTAGGCATATTTGGCTTACCAGGTTAAGCTCTTCTCGAAGATCAGGCCCTTCAAGGAAAGGCAGTTCTTAGAAAAGTCCCGCGTCTGAGTCTCTTCCGTGTCCTCCTTATCGCCATCACTCGTAGCTCCTCGGTTGCTCCACTCCAGAGCCTCTTAGGGTTTCATTCTTTCAGTGTTCCTCCTCCTCAGTCATCATCTAGGTGTAGTCTCTGATCTTCAGAGTCGTAACACACAATATAGAGTCCAAGTAAGAGAAGTAAGATATAAGTAGACTCCAGGTCTTGCCCACCCTGTATATATATTGCCAGAAGGCATAGCCTCATACACAGGATAAGTAACCTACTATCTATGTAGCCAATAGTAGTAACCTCTCATATCTACTAAATAAGGTAAGTGGGCATAGGGTAATGAGTAAGGAATTGTTATGCACTCAGCAAATACCAATGGTTTACTCACATGACCATGGGACTTACCTGCCTTACAAGAATTAACCCTAGGCTTAGATTTGATTTATTATATTAGAGTATTCCTCACTTGTGGGTTAATTACATGATATGGCAGATCTCAGATGAGATCTTAGATTGATATCAATGACATCTGATCTGTGGCAGAGATCTAGATAGATCTCCTCAGCCTTATGGTTGCCATGCCTAATTCATATCCATTAACCCTGAGTACCTTCCATTCTCCCACATTCTCATGGTTGTGATTCTCTTCTATTTTTCTTGATCTGCAAGGCCACTGCCTTATTCCTTACTTATCACCCTATGCCCCATTTTCTATTTAAGAAGGTATGAGAGGTTACTGCTATTGGCTACATAGATAGTAGGTTACTTATCCTTTGTACAAGGCTATGCCTTTCTGGCAATATAAATATAGAGTGGGCAAGACCTGGAGTCTCTCCAGTCTTGATCACTTGTATTATTCACTCACTTCCTTCACCTGGGCTTATACTTTGAGTTAACCTGGGTATCTTCTTCTTCTTTGCTTAAAGCCTAAACACTAGTTGCTAGTGCTAATTTGGGTTATCTCTCTTTAAGATTTACCAAGCCTAGTTTTGGGGCTCTAGTTTTAAAAGTTCTCTTGTTATTGTCATTAGCCTGTCACTCACTGGTTGCTGGTAGTATTCAGATTGCACTCTTGGGGTACATAACAGGAATAAGGCAGTGGCCTTGCAGATCAAGGGATTGAAAAGAGAACCACAACCATAATAATGTGGGAGAATAAAAGTACTCAGGGTCAATAGATATAAATCAGGCATGGCAACCATAAGGCTGAGGAGATTTATCTAGATCCTTGAGATTAGATGTTATCAATATCAATCTAAGATCTCATCTAAGATCTGCCACATTACATGATCAACCCATGAGCAGGAAATACTCTAATATAATAAATCAAACCTAGCCTAGGGTTTATCCTTATAAGGCAGGTGAGTCCCATGATCATGTGATTAAACTGTTGGTGTTTGCTGAGCACATAACACATTGCACCTCTTGACTTTGCTCATGCTTTCTGACCCTACCAAAACTTTACCATGGAAGTTCCATTGCAGTTCTCTTATCTGGAATCTAAGAGCTAAAAAGGGAATAGTGTTATAATGCTCTTTTTTCATTTTGATCATGTGACCTTATCTTATCTTCTCCACATGGTTATCTAATCTTTATCTTATCAAGATCATGTGATGGATTATAAGACCCAGGGTATAGAGTTAGCCTCATGCCTTGATTCTGTACACTTCTTTTCATTTCCATTACTTCACTTCCATTCCAGAAGCCAGACCCTTGATGGTTCCCAGGTAAGCTTCTCTTCTTTTTGATCCCTATGTCACATGTATGAGAATGTTTCCATCAGGGACTTGGTCCATGCACATTAACTGTACCTATATAAACTATAGCCTTAGTGTCTCAGAGCCCTCAGCTTTAAGCACTTGTAATATTACTCATGTCTAACTTGAAGTCTCTACTCTTTTCCTGAGCACTTGGCACTGTGATCTTGTGGTGCATAACAAAACCCTGGTTTTTCATCATAAGTTCCATACTTCTTTTACTTTCTTAACCCTTAATATACAAGGCCACTGCCTCACTCTTTCGTATTCACTTCATGCCTTCTTTTCACTTATTTAATAGTGTACTTGGTCCATGTGCTATCCTGGGCCATATATAAGGGATAGATATGGAAGGTCAAGTCTCTTCAGATTTAATCACTTTATACTTTGCAGTTTGCACTTCTTTGGATTCTAGCCCTTTCTAGAGCTCAGCCCATAGTTATATAAGCACAAGTCTCTTCTAAGTCCTTTTCATTACTCTCTTTTCAGTTGCTTCTCTTCAATGCCTCCTTTTTAAGTTCTTCTTCATGTTTTTCCTTTGTCTTTAGCATTTAGATTTAGCCTCTGGAATCCAGAGTTGTAACAGTGAGCATCTTCTCCATTATTCCAGACTTGTAAAGCAACCCTATTGAATTCAACAACATATTTTTTGATTCACTGATTATCTTTCATTATTAGCAAATCTAACTGGTGCTCAGCATCTTTGACCAGATTATGCAGTTCAAAATTGGTCTGAAGTTTTTGAAAAAACTCTTTATAGCTGAAATGGTATTTACTGTTCTATTCTTGATACTTGATCATCTTGATAAATGCTTCTATCTTATCCTTGAATACTAGTAAGGCTTTTAGCTAGTGGCTCCAAACTAGACAATAAGAGAAGGATGAGACTACTACTCTTGTATAAACCAGAAGCCAGCAGCATAGAGCTATATAACCAGCTAAGAAATTGTTATAATCATTTTTCACTTTTCTCATCACGTGACCGTGGGACACCTTTTACCTTCCACCTTTTCACATCTTCATCTCTTCACATCTTCACAATGTCACACCTTCACATTTCACACCTTCATGCTTTCACTCATTCACACATCACAGCCTAGACCATGACATTATCACCTGGCAGCATCCTCATGGAACAGCTAGGGTACTCCCTCCTTTATTGCCATTGGTCAGATGACTGTAGCATATTTAGGGCCAGAACCACTTACATGGTCCGTGCACAAAACTGTAGCATATATAAGAAGGCTGGCACAAGCTGGGATTCCCCAGTCTTGTACACTTGAGCCTTGTGCTTTATACAAGTTCTTGACCCTTCTCCTTTATCCTCTTGCCTAGTTCTATTGGGGTCTAGTTAAAACCCAATCTCTTGAGCTTAGGAAGTGACCACTAGGACCAGCTTTAGGTTTTTAGCAATGGTTCAGCTACAACCATTTCAGAAATCAAGAGAGCAAGACTAAGAAAACCTCAGCTTGTATCCCCTACCTTATATATTGCCAGAATCTGCACACAGACCAAATATAGGGAGCCTACTCTAAGATACTACTATTTAGGGACACCAATAGCAGTAACTGCTTAGCTATAAATAAGAAAAGGGAAATACATGGAGTAGGAATAAGGAGTGAGGCAATGGCATTATGAATCAAGGAATTGGAATGGAAGAGAATACCATACCATAAGGATGTGGGAAAATGGAAAGAAAGCACACAGGATTAGAGATATAAAAGAGACATGGCAGTAGCAAGACCAAGAAGATTTAATCTGGATCTCTATTACAGATTAGATTCTCTATTTAGATTATGAGATCATATGTTATTAGGAACTGTACCTGGATCTTATCTGAGATCTGCCATATCACATGACTGATACCTGGTGCAGGAAATTGTTATACACTGGCACTACTTAGCTAGAGGCTATTTTTTATTCTTATTCTAAGCTAAGTTCTTTTTACTATTTACTATCTTTGACTGTTTTCTTTGATCTTATCTTATATCTTATCATGCCATGAGATTAGATCTAGCCTGGTCTAGCCTTTGCACCTCATATAGCATAGCCTTTTATCTCATTGTAGCCTAGACTTTCTCTAATGTTATGGCCTAGCCCTTTAATATTATACCTTACCTTTGTCTTGCTTTCTTTTACTAATTACTTCCTATTTGCCATTGGTTCCTATTTAGTTTCCTTTTGCTCTATCTCCTTATTTAGCATTGTTCTCTGTACACCAGCTACCTTATGTACTTCTTATGGCCTGGTCTATGCACACTTTGTAGCAATATTTAAAGAGGCAAGTGCATAGACTGGCTTTCCAGTCTAGAGCACTTGTTTACTTGTTTACCTTGTTTCCTAGTGCCTCCTCTAGGCTGCCATTCTTTTGTCCCCCAGTTTTGGGCACCCTTCAAGGTGATTTTCTCTTGCTATTGATCTAGATCTATAACAGAAATACTCCAATATAAGGACTTAGCCTTAGCCTAGAGTTAACCTTAATAAGACTACTTGTTCACATGATCATGTGCTCATGGTCACATAACTTTGCAATCATTCACATTACATGCTTTAAAGTTCCCATGGTCATGTGCTAGAGACTGTTATGTTCAATGAACATGTAACAATAGCTATTCATTCAGAGTAAGCATAAATCAGGATCATCCATAAGAAGGAGGTCAGATTCAAATCACTCTAATGCCATGTCTTTGAGATAAGGCTGGGCATAGGTAACTTTTGAGCAGTTGGTGCCAAAAGCTTTGAAATGGTCTTGGAAATTTAATTTGCACTAAACAAGAAAAATCCAGAGTTTCTAGGGATCAGTTCCATTAAACTTGTCCAGTTCTTAGACTTTAGTCCTTTGTAAGATTTCAGAGGCTTTGTGAGGGAAGTGGGCAAGATTACAAATAACACTAGTGAAATTATGTGTTAGAATTATTATTGGTGGGGTTATTTCCAAGAGGGAAGATGCCATAATTGGTAGACATGCAAGGATTTTCTGACTTATTCAGATTTTCTATGGCTTGTGCTATGATCAAAAGAGCCTGTAAAATGAACCCTGGTGATAGCTGGGCTACAAAGCTCAGAAAAGGTTTAGTGGCAGCCTAAGAGCAGGTCTTACAACATATAGTCATGGTAGTAGAGAACAAGCACAAATATGAGTTTAAATATACTATTAAACAAGAATGTACTCCAGATTTACTCTGGAACTGTTATGTACCCCAAGAGTGCAATCCAAATACTAGCAATGAACACCAGTAAGTGACAGGCAATTAACAACAAGGGGGCTTTTATCCTAGTGGCCTCAAACTAGGCTTGTAAATCTTGACAGGGGAAACCCAAGTTATCACTAGCAACTAGTGCTCAGGCCATAAGGAATAAGGAAAGGGATTTTACTCAGGTTAACACTGTAGTGCCCAAGTAAAGCAAGTAAAGATACAAGTAATCAAGACTGGAGAGACTACAGGTCTTGCCTATCCTATATCTATATTGCCAGGAAACATAGCCTCTACACAGGGTAAGTAATCTACTATCTATATTAACCAATAGCAGTAATTGCTTATATCTTCTTAAATAGGAAACTGGGCATAGGGCATATGAGTAAGGGATGAGGCAATGGCCTTGTGAATCAAGAAATATAAATGAGGAATTACAACCATAAGGATATGGGAGAATAGAAGCTTAGAATAAGCAGATATAAATAAGGCATGGCTGCCATAAGGCTAAGAAGATCTATCTAGATCTCTGCCACAGATACAATTCTAATCTAGATCCATTAGATCAGATGTCATTGGTATTAATCTAAGATCTCATCTGAGATCCAGCCACATCACATGACTAGCCCATGAGCAAGAGATACTCTGATATAAAGAATTAAACCTAAGCCTAGGGTTTATCCTTATAAGGCAGGTGAGTCCCACAGTCATGTGAGTAAATCATCAGTGTTTGCTGAGCATATAACAGGAACACTTCAAAGTAATGGTTAAATGGGGCTTGGCTTTACCTTATGTGATGTGCCTTTACATTAGTCCCAGTGCCCCAAATTTTAAAGGGGATTGAAGGGTCAGAGTAAGTTATAGAGACTTGGGTTTAAAGGGGTAAGGACATATGGCCTGCTTATAATAATTGGGAGAGGAATTTGAGATACAGAAAGAGAGTACTGAGTTGTATTGACATTTAAACTAGGGTACAAGATACAAAGCTGTAGTACTTATACCTTGGAGAAGCAGATTATCTAATAAGGGAAAGGAGATGAGACAGAAGTTGTCTTAGAAGTGAAAACTGGTATTAATGCAATCTGGATACAAATGGAGGTGTTAGGTATGATACTGACAATATCATGCCAGGATAAAACTAAAAGATAAAACTGAAGTATGACAGAGAATGGGCAAGAAGGGCAAGAAATAGGAAATGAGGCCAGATGAAATATGGAGTTGTGTTGGAAGAATATGGAAGTATATATGAGAAATTGTAAGTAACATTAAATAGACAGAGAATAAGGTAAATGGGAACTAGCCAGCACATAGCTTAAGGATAATCCCCAACCAAAGTTGCATTAAAGATGTCATGAAGCAGGCATGGTGGTCTGGAACATGACAATTGGGATGGAGGGGTTGATTGGTAAGATCAAAGAGTACTTTGATTACTTGAACAGCATTCTCTGCTTGACAAAAGAAAATAAGGTGGATAGTATGGTAAATATTGGTAGAAGAAAGCTTGGATGGATAACTATCAGTGGACTTCTGAAGGTCTGGGTACTCTTGGAAAGATAGCCTTGATATAGTAGCATGTTCAACACCAAGTTGGGTGGCAATAATATAAGCTGAGTGGCCAGCATCAATTTAAACAAGGATAATAGCCTCTTGATTGACTGTGAGAGTTCACATGATAAAAGAAGTACAAAATAAGGATACATGGGAGTATTTTAAAACTAAGATATACTATTTACATATGTATCTTTGTTTGCAACAACAAATATAGCTTGATGTGATAGAGATTTCAACTTCCAAATCAAAAATACATAAACTGGCCCATTAAGATGTTCATCTTGTAATAATTGTATCTTGATGGCATCTGAATGAAATCACATGATATATAGAGCAAAGTTGTAGCCAAGGGTTTCTACTACAATACATCCCATCAAAGTAAAGTGTCATTTGTACATGCAATTGTGGTGTGCTTCACACATTGGATTGAGATTAGATATTGGGCCAGTTTTTGGAGTCACTATATGTCATATAGACATGATAACAAAGGACAAGTGCAAGTTTAAGTTTAAATATACTGTTAAACTAGGGCTATACTCTGAATCTACTCCAAATGACTCCAGAGTGATGCAGTGCATAAACAGGTTTGGCTATCAACACTGCAAGTGCAAGTTATTTAGGTGAAAGCATAGGCCAGTGCTTTGGCAACACAAAGTAGAATGGTGAGATGAGAGCTGAAGCTGAAAAGAGGGATGACAAGTGAAGTAGGAATTGAATACACAGAGGAAGAGAGAGGAGAGGAAGCACCGCTCACTGCACCATCCTCTTCATCTCGTTTCTCATTGTGTCCATCACTGTCTCCATGACTTTGGTGCTCCTGACCGTATCTGCGTCTCGTACACCCAAGTGGACCGCTCTCTACTCGAGGGGATGGGTCTCATCGTCCATGTATCGACTCGTACCGCCTTCAGAATACTCCTGGCCTCCGTTGGAGTTGCATGGTGCCGGATGCCGGTTCCGAATCCTACAAAAGATGGAACGAGTCGCCAACAAGGTGTACCTACCTTTTGTCATACCCATCCAGCCATCGGATGGCCGTGTGAGAAAGGCCGTAACGCGTGTGCACAATTCGAACGAGACATGTATCAGTGGACCAGAACGTGTATGAACACGTTCGTCAAGAGATTGGAAGTCGGTGTCTGTTCAAGGACGATGAGACAGAAATGGGCCTGCGTGGAAGGCCTTGCATGAGAATGCGCGATGATGTTTCAAGCCTAGTGATCGTCCGAGTCGATTCTCCCGCATACACATGAGCACCTTCAAACGACTCCGATGGGCAGCAGGGAATACCGGAGAGTGGTTGGCCGTGCTGTTCCGTGAACCAAGTCCGCTCGATAAATGACGGATTGGGGTGACGCACGAGCAGTCATGGGCGAGCACGAATGGGGTGCCCTTCGAGCTGGTGCAGATCCGTCCTTTTGTTGGAACACGACGAGATATCCCCTATTCCTTATCCACTCCATTCTGTTTCCTTGGGCAGGCTCCACCGTACTATATAACCAACAGGCCATCGACGTGCACGGGCCATCCATACGACCAGTTTTGTTGGCTAATTCGGCAGCTACGCATCTCAAGATGGGCAAGTATGTTAATCTTGTTTCGTTCAGGTTCCCTGCATGCCAATAAATTGGATTCCAGGTACAGCCAAGCAGAAGGCGTGGCTGATAGGACGGTGGCGGCAGATCCGAAATGTGTGAAAGCAAGGTACCGTCGTGGTCTGGCATGGAAGCACATGGAAATGTGGACCGCTACAGGTGTTGGTATGATCCTGTCCACGTCGTCGCATCTGGCAGTTCACCACAGCATGCAACAGACTTCCGCATACTGCTCACCCTTGGTCCTGAAAACAAGGAAGCCATCGTGGAAGAAGGGCGTAATAATTCCTCGTATTGAGGGAAAAAGAGGGCTCGATTAGCCGTTCCGACTATGAGGCACCCGCATTGGAGGACGATGCAGAGCTTGGGGAATCGCTCCTCGAATCGAGTGATTGTGAACATACAGGCAGTGGAACCCCATGCCAGTTTTACAACCGTGCGGACTGCAAGAATAGGCATGCCTGTCTGTTCTCGCATGCGCCAGACAAAAAAAAGTGAACGCCACGCATGACTATGTTCGATGCTGCGCTGTTGTTGTGACGAGTGGGATAGTGTGTGCTGGTACTACTTGATCGGTGCGTGCAAGTTCAGCGAGCGACACGGTCACTTGCACTCCAAGGTATGTCTTTTGCAAAATGGCTGGTGGTCGACAACTACCTGTATTTCCTGTATTTCCTCTTTTGGAGTACCGCCACACCAACACAACCGTTTCCTCCCTCCAGTCATTACGATTGACTGGAGATGAGCTCACACATGCTACTCACTATAACTCACTACAGGTACAGGCTAATGCTGGAGTATGACGACAAGTGCGCTCAGACCAGGCCCGTGTTGGACTGTCAATATTTGGAATACAAACCACTATTTAATGTTTGGTCGATTCGTTCCTCCACCCCTCATCCCATTCACTGGCGTTGAGAGGTGGGTATCCGCTTTTGTTTCCCTGGACACCGCTAACCTACATTATGTAGCTTGTCGCGTGTGTCCCAGGTTCAACAGCTAATTGCCTAAACCTATGCCCATAGTTTCTCGCCCTTTCTATCATGACCAAGGCCGCTGCAACACGTCAGAAGTCACAGAATCAAACAGAGAGTAAGAAGAAAAGCGATAATCGTTCTCATTCAGGCTTGAGGGGTCCGGAATCTGGGTTGGCCACTTCAGCATCTGGCACAACGAAGGGCAAGAAAAAAGATGACGTTGTCTCTTATCCAAGCCGGGGAGGGCATGATTCAGATGGAAATGGAGAGAATGGTATGTTCGGCTTCACAGGCAGGGAGGTAGAAGAACTCCTTTGTCATGGTGTCAAACCATGGGACGATAATGCACGGGTGGGTTTAACCCGTTCGGTGGCTTAACGGTTTGCTTACATGTTCTATTCCAAGGATTTCTTGGATGCTCTCCACAGTTGTTACGACGGTTATGACGCACACCATCTTCCATGATTCCATGACTTTAGCTAGAGTCACTGCAGTGTAGCACGAACGATGTCGCCAAAGTGAATATCGACCTTTATAATGATGTGGCTAGCTGCGCGCATCGCAAGCACATTTGTCTGCGCCACACGACATCCATTCGCCAAGGATGGCAAATATCCTGTTCGTTGGCAGACACCAGAGCGGTAAAGCAAGCATGAACGTCGTGAACTACTCGGAGTGAGGGGGCGAACCCCATAAATCCGGATTCGGGATGCTGCATATATGGTGAGTTCGAGGCACTCACCACTTATGCTAGTTCTGCGTGCAACGACGTCGAATAGAATACTGATACCCGCTGCTCGGTCATACTAGGTTCGACGCGTCGTTCGGCATCAAGAGCGACGGGCAGTTCACCACCGATGAGGGCGGGTTGGTCACCATTTATTTATGCAAGTGTGTCGTCCGACGAGTTTGGCAGTTGGCACAAGTGCAATTGCATCTGACGCCTCACGTTCTGTACCTTTTTCGACACCGCGAGGCTGGGCAAACTCGATCTGGGTTGGGCTCGTTGCCACGCCAATTACACTCTATAACGGTCCTAAAGTGGTGCCGCAACTGAAAAAGTTTTAGATTCCTCCTGACAATGGCTGGACTGCGAACGCCAGGGTTGATATTTGGTCTTGTGCAGGGGTGTCGAGCCGAGTATGACCCCATCTGGCTCTGCACGGTACGAGTTCAGGACGACAAGCGTGGCAAGTTATTTTACCGTGGATTTGAACACGAGATTTACAGTACATCAGCAATAGATCGGCAGAATGTGGGACGAGACATGACTGATCCTATCACAACTTGCCTAGGGTCACCCCGCATTAGTCGGACCACGTAACGCCAGCATGCTCAGCCCTGCGTACCGCACCAGTCGCCCACAACCAGAGAGCCCTTCTACCATCAGAATTCTGCGTTTTCAACATGTCATCGAGTGATGAGGTAGCCCAGCGCTCGCAGTTGCAGCTCGCGACGTGCGCTTTCATAGTGAAATGTTTTAGAGTCTTAATGTTTTACGTCGTGTTGACTCGCTTTTTTGGTCTAGCAATGCCTCTCGACGTTTGACCAGGATGAACAGTACATTTGGACGTACGTATCTAGTCTGCTGTTCATTCAGATTAACCCACTGACCGCATCGTTTCGGTGTGTATTGTATGCAGAACAAAAACCCGTTCAAATGGGTGGCCTTCTTCCTTCGCCATGTCGTGATACTCGCAAGCATGTGAGTGCGCTGCAAGGCGTCATTGATTCAATTCAGAATGCATACCTGGTTAAATGGACAGTTGACGGACGGCAGCCATCCCCCTCTGCTTGTTACAACTAGGACGTGGCTTTCCCAAAGATCATTGAAAGTTACTTCAGACTATTTTGGCCACTCGTGGAAAGTCAAGTGCGGTTTTCGTTGCAGGAAAAACATGCAGTATTTGCTCGATACAACCGAGTCATAGGAATAACTTTCCTACTTTTCGTTTCGAAGTTGACGGACGTGGCAGCGACAGCGAAAATACTCTATCGACAAAATGGCTCAGACTTTCACGAAACGTGCCTCCTGCCACGGGTAACTAGCGGCTTCAGGGATCTAAGGTGGGCCGTAACTTCGCTGTTTGCTTCTGGTTATGCTCAGCATATCCACTTGGCATGGTGGGGCTCATCGTCCACTGCGTGCTCATCGGCCTCACGTCGTTCAAATACTTTTTCGCCTTCAGGACGAGTTGGAGCAAGAGGTCGCTTGTATCAATCATCATTCGCGAAGAACTACCATGTATGCTATGACACGGCATCATGTGGGTAGATTGCACCGGGGACGATTGCGCCCCTCAGCTCGGTACTGACAAGAGGTCTCAGTCGTGCTTGTGTCAGTGCTGATCATGGATAATCTGCAGAATGAACAAGGATTGATACTCTTTTTTGTTTGTGTTCTTTTCTTTTTGCATCGATTCGCAATCACTGATGACCTTGCCCTCTTATTCTGTTTGTGTTTGCATTTCAGCTGGATCTTGTCTCTGTACAACATATTCGTATATCTACGTCTAGTTTCGTGATAACTTTACTGATGATGTCTCGTCTAGGGCTGTTGGATGATCCTTAGAATGGAACGCCTTGCGAGAAGGAAGGTATCAATAGAATATCCTCCGAGTATATTCACCAGCCAACTCCCTACTGGAGAAACCAAGTCTGATAAGTAGGACCGGTCTGATCCTAGCCTCATCGCCCTGGCCTCTATTCAAACAAAGATCGGAGTGGATGTCCCTACAAGGCGGGTGCTACAGTGGCTCTTTTCGATATGCTGTGAAGTTCTGTCATCTCGCTCTGTCGGATGCTGTACAAGGCTGGTATTCCGCATGAAACATCAAAATGTGCAGTCCTGGTGTGATTTTCGCTATGCATAGCTGCATGACTTGGCTCTGAGCGTACCGTGTAGTTCACTGTTGTTTTGCAGACTGGTGCAGTGAAAGAACAGGGGCGCAATGACTCGCTGGACTCGACATCAAGGCATGTGACACGACCAACAGCCCGTCTTCAATGGCACCGAACCGTCGCCGTGCCTCCGGTCTTGCACTGCTCGTGTCTTGGGTCCTCTCTCGTCGGAGTGTTTGGGTGAGTCAAGGTTACTGCCCATCATTACAAATTCCTAGCCAGCGTCCCGGAGAAACGTCTGAAACGTTTGATCGGGTATCCTATTGAGTCATCTAGCCTCGTTTGCGGAGGATCATACTCCCGTTCTCGTTACGACAACCATGCAGTGTACGAACGATTGACCATTCCTGATGCAGACGAGCGCAACTTGTGCCACGCCAAAGGTCTCTGTGCGTTTCTACTCTGTCGATTCTCCGTTGACCGCTTAGGAAGCGGCCCTAACAATCTCCCCTCTGACAAAGCTCAACTTATGGGATCCCACCGTGTCCGAAGGGACACTTACTCACCCGGACCTGAAAGAGGGTTTGAGATAAACCCTAATTGTCAGTAAGAGTAAACTTTATTTTACTCGGGATCGCGTGAATAAGGTTGGCGCGGTGCACTTATTCGAGCTTTGTCTGCCATCAGGACCCGGGAGGAAGCACAGTCGACCCTGACGTCCCTGCATGAGTCCAACCTCTTAACGCCGACATGCTCGGCCTCGCGTTCTTGTATCAATCGACCACTACCGGACAGTCCTCTGCGATCAGAATTTCTGCGTTTCTAAAATGGCACCAGGTGGTCCTGGCCACGCCATGACTCCCGTGATTGTGCTCGCCGCACGCGACGTGTGCTACCATAACAGTATGTTTTAGGGGCCTAGTGTTTTTGCATTGCGCTGATGTGATCCCCAGTCGCATCTCTGGCCTTTCTGGTCTGGCACTGTCTCTTAACATTTGATCAGGACGTTCAGTATGTTTGGACGTGCGTATTCATTCTGGTCGTCATGCAGCTCTCTGACATCTTTACTGTGCTCATAGTATGTCCAATAAAAACCCCTTGAAGTGGGTGTACTTCTTCTTTCGTTACGTCGTGATACTTGCATGTGTGTGAGTACACTGTGGCTCTCCTCGCCAAAGATCACTCATTCCATCTCAGAATGCATAATTGGTTTGGCACTCAGCTAGTAGACGGCAGAAACCCCCCTCTGCTTTGCAGCATTTGGTACAACTACGCCTCAGCTTTCGTGCAGATCCTCGAAAGCCTACTTCAGTTTATTCTGGCCACTCGTAGTAAGTCAAGTGCGATTTCATCGTGCAGTTCGGTTAAGTATTGCCTATATACAGTATTCGCTTTGTACAATCGATCCAAGGGGATAGCTTTCCTACTGTCTGTGTTGATCTTGGCCGACTTGGTGGCGACAGTGAGAACGCTATTTCAGAGGAACGACCCGGACTTTTACGGAACATGCTTCCTACTACGAATAAATAGCAGTTCCAGGGATCGAACGTGAGCTTTCGCTCTACCGTTTGCTGCTAATAACATTTAGCGTGTGTATCTGCTCAGCGTGATAGGGTTCATTGTCCACTGTGTGCTTATTGGTCTCACGTTGTTCAAGTATTTCTTCGCCTTCAGGGCGAACCGGAGCAAGGCCCCCCTTATATCATTCATCATTCGTGAAGGTACCACCATGTATGCTACAACACTACGTGAGTAGACTTCATCAGTGGTGGTAAAGTCCGTCAGCTCGGTCACTGACCCGGAACCTCAGTGGTACTCGTGTTAGCGTTGACTATGTTCAGCTTACAGAATGAGCGAGGCGTTGCTCTCTTTTTGTTTGTGTCCTCTTTTTGCACCGGTTTACGTGTTGCTGATGGCCTCTGCCTCTGCCTCTGCCTTTTTTTTGCCCGGAATTTAGCTGGGCCGTACCTTTGTACAGTACCTCCGTATGTCCCTGATTCCTCGTTCTAGACTCGGGAGCGTGACGTCTCCCATAGGGGTGTTGGATGATACTAGGAATGGAACGTTTTGCGAGGAAAGAGATACTGATAGAACATCCCCTGTCCATCCTTACTAGCCAAGTTAGTCTCGGAACATTCGACTCTTACGAGTGGGGTCGATCTTTCCGCTAGCCTCGTCACCCCGGCGACTTTTCAAGAGCATAGAACAGCTAATCGTCTTGTAGGCACCACTACAAGGGCAGTACTGCCCTACACGTGTATCATTTGAAAGCCATGTATCATGCATATCACTGACACGTCCATTTCATCCCCACTTTCTCGGTACGACCTTCCTTTCGTCGGAAGGTTGGCGTCGTGCAAGGGGAGAAAATCAAACGTCAGGTGCGTTATGTTTGCGTGAGCGATGACTCCTTCTCTAGTCGCAAGTGGGTCCACAACGACCGGCCCTTTGGTGCATTTCCTGGGCCCGTTTTCGTACATGAGCACATGCCCCATCGTACCTCTGTATGTCGCGCTGCGTGAGCATGACATTCGTGGCAGAGGCCTTGGGGAGGGGGGACTGGGCGCGGACACTCGGTTTGGCGGCTCATCGCCATCTGGCATTCCCAGTCAAAAAAACTGCCGTATCCCCCGTCGAGGGTCATTGGTCAAGTCAGACTGCAACATGGACGAAGAAGCACGAGTTGTCAGAGGGAAACGTGGAGGAGCCCCCTGCGACGACGTAACCTCTGCTGTGCTACGCTTGGTCAAATACCGAAGTCGGATCTGGTGATTATTGTGCATGATGGTCAGGGTCGCAACTGGTAATGGACGTGCTGCCCGTACTGACCTCGCAGGAAAGTTATGCGAACATGTTGGCACATGCGCTAGATAGTGATGAAACGTGCGGGACCCATGTCCGACACGAGCCCAAGCCAGGCCGACCGATTACTCGTCACCACTAACCCGGTATCGCCAATGCGATGAACACATCGGGCCATTTGGGCGGGACTTCGGTTACACCAACAAAGGATGGTTCCTTGTGCTTATTCAATTTGGGAGAGTTCCATGTACCCTTTTTCGTAGCCGGACCCCACCTCACGACGTCAATCCCGGCTTCTCCAGTCTTGTTCTGGCCTGCTTTAGGGACGCCGTTCGCTTTCGTTAGCAACTCGTTCGACGCGCCCGGTGCTCCCTTGGTCGATTGGACAATGCACCCATGCACCCACACGGACTGACCTGCAGCGACCCCTCGTGTTGGTACGACCCGCTCGCATTCAAGCATGCGCACGAGCACACCGTCAAGCCTCATACTGTCGGTGACGCCATGTCCAGCCTCCCACTTTCCCGCAGTGTTTATCTGGTGGCACTGTCACCGACCTGCGCCGGGTAGTGAGCTCTTTCTCAGACCTAGTGCACGCTCTTCCTAGCACACTATATGGGCACTGAGGTGTCGCGCGTGCGATCAACTCGGTCGTTACCCCTCATTTGCCCATGCCCCGTTTTTCGCTGTCGCGCCGGTCTCTTACCACCTCTTGCCACCTTTTTCGTGCATGCGGCCGATATCATCGAGGGAGGTTTTGGCAAGGAGGGAGATTCCTTCGAAGTCGACGACTCTTGATGATTTCGGGCGTTTGTCGGTACCATTTTCCCTATTCGTTGCACTCAATCCGCCAACTCACTCCCACGTGCTGTATACAGTGCAACAGATCGTACTAGAGAGCAGAGCGCCCAGCTTCTTTCGCACGTACCTAGTCGTGACACTAAAAACATGTGTTGTATGCTCCATCTTTCATGCGCCGCAGTAATTCTGACAGAGAAGCGTTTTTGAAAGATAGTCGATAAGGCGGGAGGGGAATTTCGACGGCGTATCAATGGATCATTCATGGCCAAGGTACCGCAGCTGTACAGGACAGCATCGCCATCGAGACTGGTCAGAGCGTCTGCGACAACTCGGCAGCCCGCTGGTGCACCAGGAAGTAGCTCGAGCAAAGCCGACAACGCGACTCGGTGCATGTTTTGGTATGTACGTGGACACACGAGCGGGAGACCAACGCCGCATGCCCATGCTAGAGCCTACGGAACACTGGTCTGTGAGCACAAAGAAAGGAGTGAACATCGCCTTGGGAAACGTTATTATCAGACCCTGAACGCCACATCATCTGTTCCATGGTGGGCCCACTCTCGTTGATTGCCAGACTCCCAGTTCTCGGCGGGAGACTCCACCTCCACGACGTTCCAATGCAGCTCGAGCTAACTGATAGCGACCATGCACATGACGTTCACGGCCAGGCAACACTTTCATGTCCCTTGCCAGATGCGTGCATCGTTTTGTTGTCGTTTTCATTTGTGGGTTGATGTGATCAAGGTATAGCTTGCAAAGCCTCTAGCGAGATGCAGTGTCCGAAGAACGGCATCGAGAAAATGATCAAGATGCTTGGTGGATGACGACAACCTCGGGTCTGACAAGTAATATAAAAACACTACCCGACGATGATTGCTGGTCCCTCGCCCTCGTGTAATATCATCCCAACGCACCTTATGGTCGAAACGCGAGACGGAGAAAAGAGAGACGGAGGCGTGGACGGACAACCGAGGCGTCTTATCGAGCAGCTCCAAAATATCCAACTCCGTCAACGAAGAATCATTCAACAACTGCAAGCGGAAAACGCGCGGCTCCTTGACGACCTCGCAGATGTCTGTCAGGAGCGGGATGTATTCAGAAGAAAGGCGGCGCTCGCGCGAAGAGAAAACGTGGAACTTGAAAACAAGCTGGAAGAGGTGTTGATGGAACGACAGGATTTGAAGCGAGGACGGAAAAGACTGGGACATCTCATGGCCACGGCGGCCGATACGCATCGACGGGGAAGAAACCCAGGTTGTAAGGTGAGGTCCGCCGCTCTCGAACGAGGAGCGGTCGATTCATCATGTCCTGTAGGCCTTGGACCTGGTCTCCGTGCTCAAGGAAGGACAAACTGAAACACTCCCTAGGGCTGGGATAATCAACACCACGCCTAGCGTGGTTAGTGTACCTGTGTTATGGCCCACATCTCGTGCTGACAAACGCCAAGGAAGGGGTAGTGTGTTCAAGGTTGCGGCCATACCAGCGTAAAGAACTCCCTGATCCTCCCAGGCCACCACTGAACCATCCCTTACCCATCGCTGTTTCGCGTCTTGCAATAGCTTGAGAGGCGTTCCAATGATTCCGACCAGTTTTTGACGGATTATGGGGCCATCGGGTCAGGCAAAGTGAGTAATGGCTGGGCGCAACGATTGGGAAGTTTGGACATCACGACGACCGATGTACAGGATGCGTTCGAACTCTTGGGCATGTAAGAGGGTTCATGTACTTTTTTTTCGAAACCAAGGGCCAGGTGACCGACGGAAGCCTCGTATTCTCGTGTGCGTGATGCATGCATGGGAATGCAACAGTGGTGGTGGGACTCGAAATGGCCCCCAGTGGGAGCAGGAGCCCGCATTTGGAGTTTTGGGTTGCAGTAGGAGAGCACGGGGACATGATTGCAGCATATCGAGTTGGTCATTCGCTATGAGCAGCCCGAGGTTAGAACCAGACGGGCCGTAGAAAAAGGATAAGCGGCGAACGAGATATTGCGCTCGTTGAGGTGGGGAGCGTTGAAGCGGTGGTTGAACGGGCAGAAAGCACGCCAGCGACGACACGTACTTTGCCAACCATTCCGAGTCAGACTGTGAACATCGAGCTCGTCAGTTGCCTCACTGGACATTCGCCAACCAAATCATTCATAGCCAGGTATCATCATCCCGAAGCTCCTCCACATCTGCTATCCTCCAATCACAGACCTTGAACAGACCGTGGTCAGCGATAACGCTATATGGCGTCCTTGCGCGGTATGATCGTGTGCCTATGGTCCTAGTGGGACAACGGAAACCCAATTCAGCATCCAGATAATGGATTGATACGACCGTTGGCCTTCTGGCTCGAGTAGTCAAACAGGCAGTGCATGCGCGACAACCATGTCGGACCATGCCAAGATCCCTTCGTCGAGCACAACTATGGTCCCGGCAAGTTCAGAGACAGAGCCCCTCCTCCAATCTTGGTCACTGCCCACAACAAAGGCAGACACAGAGCGTCGAGAAGATGTTGAGAATGGTTCGTAGAAGGAGATGCTCCATTGATATCAACTGATTCCTGCCAGTGAAGCCGGTGCCCGACAGCAATCGTCGCCTGGGTGGGTTGGCAGCCTGGTATGCAGGACGAGTTCTAAAGACCATTTTTCTAGGGTTACTCAGTGTAATATTCCTTATATTCAATAGGATGCTGGGTGCTGGGTGCGACCGTCTCGCTTTGCAAGGGAGTCATGTTGACCATACACTAGAATCTTTACAGCAACAAGTGTCGTGCTCCATGCATCGGGAAGCGTTGGTATGACCTTTATCATGTGGATCCTCGGCGCATTGGTTGCCGTTGCAGGGACTGCGGTGTATGTCGAATTTGGGACGGTAAGATACAATCAACATCTCCTTGGTCCTGTTCCCCCCACAACGCCTGTGTAGGGCCTCCCTCGAAATGGCGGGGAAAAAACATATATGGAATACGTCTTTCGACACCCTGCATTTATGACCACCTGCATTTACGCAGCGTATGGAATCTTCGTCGTGAGTGCCTTTCCCTTTGTCCTGCTGTGTTCTTTTCTCATCGCGTTCTCGCAGGGTTGGATCTCCGCAACAAGCGTGGCGTTTGGAGATTGTGAGCATTCACGTTCGTATCACCATACAAACATCGATGACCGTCTCAGATGCACTCCTTGCCTTGGGTTACGAGCAAACACCTATACGCTCTCGTATCGTGGCATTCCTTTGCGCGACATTCTGTCTCATCGTGCATGGTCTGTTCCCCAGCACTGGAATAAGGCTTCAGAATGCACTCGGTGTATTCAAACTGGTCGTCCTGGTACTCGTTGTCGGGTGTGGTCTCCTAAGCGCCTTTGGTGTGCCTGGCTTTATTGTCGGGGAGAAATACGATCAACCAAACAACTATACGTGGGAGAAGTTCTGGGAAGGTTCCCACCTGGGAGCTAATGCATTTGTCTTTGGAATGTACACTGTCCTCTGGTGAGTGGCTCAACGTCGATGCTAGGCAGATCTCACGGCTGATTGCATTAGGTCGTTTCTTGGATATTCGAACGCCAACTATGCATTGTCTGAAGTGCGTGATCCAGTCAGGACAATAAAACTGGCGGCTCCGCTGGCTGTGTGCTCCGTGGCAGTGGCATATGTTTCGGTAAACGTAGCATACTTCGCGGTGGTGTCCAAGGCGGACATGCTTAATGGGGGTACCATCCCTGCGTAAGATAGCGCTCTCCGTGATTTTGCTTGATGTAACTAATTCCCATCAGTGCCTTGTTCTTCCGGAATCTGTTTGGATCTTCAATGGAAAGGGTGAGCATAGTCTGATCTATGCTGGTGTGTGAGCTTACGCCTTCATAGGCACTCAGTGCTGTAATCTCCCTTTCTATATTGGGAACCATTCTGTCGGTTTTGTTCACTCAAGGGAGAGGTATAAGACCCTTGATTTGCACATGAGCTGGATATCTCACTTGAATGTTAGTTGTACAGGAGTTGGGACGTGAAGGAGTTCTCCCGTATTCTTCGTTTTTTGCGAGCAGCAAACCATTCGGTGCACCCTTTCCTGGACTCTTTACGCAATACCTGACTTCGGTCATTATTTTGATGCTGGCACCGCCAGGGGATGCCTTTTTGTTCGTTCTAAACCGTAAGTACTCGTCATCAGCTGGTGATTGTCACTCTTATAATTAATTGCTAGTCACATCATATCCTCTTTCATTGTTTAATCTGAGTATCTCGGGGGGGTTGCTATTGCTGCATACTGATAGTTTCAAGTCATATAATTGGAACCCTCCATTCCGGGCGTATAAATCTGTGGTCGTGTTCTTCCTTCTTGCAAATATCTTTCTGGTTGTGGTCCCAATGGTGCCACCCTCTGCTGGCTCTGAGCCATACAAGCATATACCATATTATGTAAGTTTACTCTGTTGTACCCAGTACAATGAGATGAAGTTGATGTGCCTCAGTTGCATGTTGTCATTTCACTCCTCATTGGAGTGTTGGGTATAGCTTACTGGTTTATCTTTTTCTGGTGGATGCCCAGAAGGAATGGATATATTCTCAAGCAAGTAACAGTAATTCAGGATAATGGGGTTTCACAGAGTGTTTTTGAAAGAATACCCATAGCAATGGAGTAGCAATAGATACTACTCATACTACATAAGTCACAGTTGATATGTAGCTCCTTGACATATAGGATTTGTATTGTGTGGGGTGGGCTACTGTAGGTGTGGATCTGATCTTGGCTGACATAAATTGGATATGTTATAAGTTGCATTTTTTTTTCTTTTTATTCACCTTTTCCCTTTCCTTTTTCTTGTGAAATCCTTATCATGTTGTGCTCTTTTCCTGTCTTATTTTTTCTCACACTGCCACAGATCACGTGACCAAACACAAACCCACCTGGCAAGTCTGGGGCAGGAAATCTAGGCCACTAATGCAGCACATAGTACCTCCTTTCCTTATAAACAGAGTCTAGTTCCACAAGCTTTCTAATATAATAGCAATATAAAATATTTGATGCACCACCAGTAATCTCAGTTTGATGCACTTAGATCCTCCCTTGAATTCCTTGGTATGCTCCTTTACCACTTTCTACACTTGCCAGGTCAGCTCAGTCCTACTAAACTGAAATATTCTACACATACTAAGGTTTGTCACTAGTACTTATTAGTAGTTGTGGATTTATCTGTTTTACTTGCACCAGACTCATACTCAATCTGTGTTGCAGCAGCCTTTTTTTACAGGACAGGAGATATTTAGGTTGAGTAGGCTGTTTTCCCAAACTTGTGTCAAGATAGCACTCAGTCATATAAGACAATGAACTAGTATGTTTATATATTATGCATCTTGTGCAACCACCACTTTCATATCATGTGATCATGGGAACAACACTCCTTTTCAGGTAACCCTAGCCTGGGGCTTGGCTATTCTTATGAGTACCTTATGGTCAGTGGTCACATGACTAGGATCTGGGATCTTCCCAGGATCTGCCCAGGGATCTTTCCTATCAAGATCTAGTTGTATCTTCTTGGATCTACATATATGATCTCATCTGTGGCAGAGATCCCTGTCCTTATGTGCAACCCTGAGCTTTTATTATGAGTCTTCTCTTCTCTTCCATTCTTTTCCTTAATTCATGAGGCCATTGCCTCAATCTTTCATATCCACTTCATGCAACTACCTTTCTTATTTAATAGTGTGTGCTTACTGCTATTGGTGTCCATAGATAGCAGTACTCTAGGGTAGGCTAGTATAGTTGATCTGTGCACTTCTCTAGGACATATATAAGGGGTGGGTATGAGTAGTCAAGTCTCTCTAGACTTGATCACTTTGTACTTTGCTTTAAAGTACTTCTTTGGATTCCTGCCCTTTGTTGCAAACCCATGCAATGACCACTTTCACTCTCATGTGATCGTGGGAATCCCAACCCTTATCAGGCTAAACCCTAGCTTAGGACTTGGCTATACTATACAAGTTCTCATAAGGTTAGTAACCACGAGGCCATCTAGGGATCTTCCCTGGATCTCCCCTGGATCTTCCCCAATCTCAGATCTGATCTCATCTGTGGATCTGACGGATCTGCTGATGGATCTCATCTGTGGCAGAGATCCCCGTCCTCATTGTGTCCTCACCCCTTACCTTCCATTCCCCCACTTCCCTTCATATCCGATCCATGCATTCTCTTCATGGCCTACATGAGATAGCTACACTTACGCCATTGGTGTTATGACCTCAATGGTCTGGTTCAGTTATGGTTGCACCTTAGTGTGCGCTCTTCGGTATCGGTTTCGGTTTGTGTGGCTTTTGGGCTAGTGGCCACAAACTAGGCTGACCTTGTGAATCAGCTCAAGACCTTCAGCGAACCTTTAGGGTTATAGGACAAGTGAGAGCCGTCAGGGAACTCTAGAAGAGTAAGGCTAAGGATCGCTAGCCAACCGGTTCTTTAGGCTGTAAGGCACAAGAGAGCAAGACTGGGGAAATCCCAGCTTGCACCCTCTGCTTTATATATTGTCATGGCTGGTGCACAGACCAGCTACAGAGGGTCTACCCTAAAGTGAGCTATCTAAGTGAACCAATAGCATAAAGAGCTTCCTGACTAATGCCTATTAAATAAGGGAGGATGAGGCATGGAGCGGATATGTAAAGGGTGAGGCAGAGACCTCGCGGATCAAGGGATAAAGAAGAGAAGACCACACCATGAGGATGTGGGGGAATGGAAGAGAAAGCACAGATACCGATCTAATGAATATAGCATGGCAGCCAAGAGGCCGAGGAGATCCATCTGGATCTCTGCCACAGATCCGATCCTAATCTAGATCAACAGATCAGATATCATCGGGTACGATCTGGATCTCATCTAGAGATCTGCCACATCACGTGACTGATACCTTGCCGGGGGAATACTCTGTTAACTCTGAAGGACTGAACCATAGCCTAGGGTTACTCTGTTGGGTAACTCGTTCACACGATCACGTGCTACTGATCAGGTGACCAGCGCATCACATGCTATGAAGCTCTCACGGTCACGTGCTGACCGTCGTGTTAGCTAGGAGCATAACAATTGGTCGGCTTACTGTACTGCTTCAGGGTAGACACGGATGTACATGGTCCATGCACCATTTAGAGTAGTATATAAAGGGCCGGCTTAGAGTGGTAAAGTCCTCAGACTTTATCATTTTGTAGCTTCAGGCATTTGGCTTACAGGTTAAGCTCTTTTCGAAGATCAGGCCCTTCAAGGAAGGCAGTTCTTAGGAAAGTCCTGCATACGAGTCTCTTATGTGTTCTCCTCATCGCCATCATCAGTAGCTCCTCAGTTGCTCCACTTTAGAGCCTCCCTTTAGGAAGTCCCTCTTTCAGTGTTCCTCCTCCGCAGATCTCCATCTAGTGTAGTCTCTGATCTTCAGAGTCATAACACCCTTTCAGGATAGGCCCTTAGTTGCATGGGCACAAGTCTCTTCTGAGTCCTCCTTCATTGATCCCTCCTTGGTTGCTCCTCTTCAGAGCTTTCTCTAGGATTTCCATTTTCATGTTTCTTCTCTTTCTCTTTATCTAGGTTTAGCCTCTGGAATCCAGAGTTGTAACATTATATACCTATCAAGATAGCACTATGTACATGTAAGTAGGAGTACATAGTATATGAAAATGGGGAGCTCACCTCAGTCATGTAAAACAATGGACTGAGGTGCTCAAAGATTGAAGGGGTACATTATATATGCAAAAAGATATATCATATAGTGTAGAATGTATTAGATGAAGTTCTGACAGTATGCTGCCAGAGTAAAATAAGGAACAAATGAAATATGTATGTGAGACAGTAGTAAGGGGTGGTTCTTAAACTGAGATGTCATCTGGACATGCAATGCTGCAACCCACATGTATACAAGCTAGGTGCAGCACAGACAGCATTCCTGGCTGTGTGCATGCTTGCTATTCCAATACTCCCCCTCAAGCTGCACAGAGCCCAAGCTCTGCAGCAAAATGCTTGACTTTGGGAGACAGAAGGGCTTTGGTGAGAGTATCAGCAATCATATCAGAGGTGGGGCAAAAAATAAGGCAGATTTTCCCATTATTGATCACCCAGCAGATGAAATGAAAATAGATATCAATATGCTTGGTACATGCATGGTATTGGTGATCTTTAGCAAGGGCAATGGCAGACTGGTTATCAGAAAAGAGGGTAAGAGAACCAGTGGGGTGGCCAAAAAGGTTACTAATGAGGCAGTGAAGCCAGAGTGCTTCCTTTGCAGCATGTGTCATAGCAACATACTCACTCTTGATAGTCAAGAGGGACATGATATCCTGTTTCTTCAATGCCCAGGACACAGCTTTGCCATCAAGAAGGAAAGCATAGCCAGACATGGCTTTGCAATCTTCTGCCATACTTCCATCTGCATCTGTGTAGCCCTGGAGCACTTTCTTGATACCACCATAAGTGAGATATAGGCCTTTTGTACCAATGAGATACCAGTAAATGTGCTAAACAGCATTTCAATGTGGCATATCAGGATTGCTGGCAAAATGCAAAACAGTTGCAATAGCATACAAGATATCTGGTTGGATGCCAAGTGCCATGTACATGAGAGAACTGACAATCTCATGATAGGGGATATGCTACATAGCTACATATTTGGCACTGGTTGAAGGTGACTGTGAAGTGGGAGCTTCCCGCTAGTCCTTGATACTCATGATGGCCTTGGTGGATGCTCCTTCCTAAGACCTTCCTTCTGTAGCTTTTGTTCTAGTGGCTACAACTAGGCAATGTTAGTTGGAGCCAGGGACTCTTGTATAAACCTGATGGCCAGGCAGTAAGCGAGAGCTGAAGAGGGATCCACTAGGATCAGGTCTTAGATCACCACTGTAGGTTCTAGCCTAGAGGTCAAGAGAGCAAGACTGGATTTCCCCAGCTTGCATCTCCTGCCTTATATATTGCCAGCCATGGTGTACAGACCATGTACAGGGGGCCTACCCTAAATATGCTATCTATGGATCACCAATAGCATAAGGGGCTCATACCTCTAATAGATAGATGAAGGAATGCATAGGGCATGAGGTAGGAGTGAGGCAGTGGCCTCATGGAAAGGGGATGGGGAATGGAAGAGGAAGCACTAGCCCTGAAAGGTGTGGCTGCCTGGTGGCCAAGGAGA
>JBBPJW010000312.1:7855-36778 GCA_038088935.1 Pulveroboletus aff. viridisquamosus
GTTGTTTCTCCCTGTTCTTATTGCCATCTATTCATATCTACTTCCTACCATATCATTGCATTATAATTTACAGGCCCACTATTACTATTGCAAAGGCCTTAATTTGCAGCTAAACTCATATATTTGCAATGAAATAATCTAGCATGAGTTATCAGAGAGGTTATAATAGAAAACATGCATGGATAGTGGATATAAAAGTAGAAGCTCTTAAAGGGGGTGGTAATAGTAATAGTGGGCCTGTAAATTATAATGCAATGATATGGTAGGAAGTAGATATGAATAGATGGCAATAAGAACAGGGAGAAACAACTTGTATGGTGGTAAGGGGATAGAATCTTATAATAATGGCATAGTAGCCATTATGGACATGTGTTTCCAGGTAAAATGTAGATTAGAGGGCTTACAGGTATATAGGGTTAAACAGATAGGAGAAGAGCTTTGTTAGACTTATAGAACTTATTTGAAAAGAGAGTGGGGTAAGTCTGATAAAATAGCACACTAGGAAACTGCTCAACCTTTTTCACAGCTTGTATATAGATTTGTAAGGTGGAAAAGTATCCACAAACACAATAAAGGCCCATTTGTAGTGATAAACTGCTATGTAAAAGGTCAAAACCAATTATGGTAGTCCTAAGAAGATTAAAGAAGGGGAATTCAGATATTAGATATGTTTACTAGCAATATCAGGTTAAATTGAGGAAATATTAGCAAAAAAAGGACTCTAAGACAGTTATTTAATATTGTCGAATGCTTTAAAGATCAAATAGTCAAACTTGGAACTTTAAACAAAGAAATAATGACCTCTGTTCTAAAAGAATATACTGGGGACTCTGAATAACTATAACTGGGATGATCAACCAAGTGTAATCTTTATTTTGGTCTTGAAAACTCTGAAAATAAGATACTTAACAAAGCAATAACCCTTATTCTAGCTCTAGAGACATTTCTGAGTGCAGTTTTGATAAGGAGCTCTGGTAACTCCTGCTTCAAAGCAGTTTATAGACCTACTGAGGTCTCTCTGAATGTAATGGTTGTGTAAACTCCATTAAATGCTTGTAACAGTTGTGAGAATACTAACAAACTTATCAAAGACTTCTTTGGTGGGTTTGACTCTAATAAATAATTATGATAAACTTAGTAAAAGAAAACTCATAAAAAAATAATTCAGGAGCTCAAAATATGCAAAAAAGATATTTATAACCCACTAAAAAGCTTCAAATGAAAAACTTATAAATACTTAATTTTTTAAACATAAGCTAGTTCTAAGTAATTGTTAGATTCTATATTCTGAATCTAATTTCAATCTGACTCACATCTGGTTCTTGCATCTAGTAAGCCATTTTAGCCCTCTGAATCCTCTTCATACAATTCCAGCTCTCTGTAACTACTCCACCCATAATCATATTCTTCTCGCTCTTTTGTCAAGCATATACCATGTAGTCCTCTACTACCTTTTACTTTCATTCCACTTCTAGTTCCATTTCCCTTGTTTCTGTTACTTAACTTACCTTAGCATCTCTGGTTTCTCTAAATTATTCTGCTAAAGCTCTATATCTAGTTCTATTCTTATCTCTTGTTTCTATTCCATGTTTTCCCTGATTTCTCTCTGTTATCATTTAGTTTTAGTCTAACATTATTAAACATTGTCTCCTCTGACATCTCCATTCATATTCAGATTGCATTGATACCTGCCTTTTCTTCTGAGATAACTCCCTTTGCATCTTCTTTTTTTATTTAGATATTTTTGCTACTTTAGAACTATAAGTACTGTAACTCCTATAAGGTACTGTAGTTTAAATATTGTCAAAAATACTCTTTATCTAAACTTCATCCTTACTCTGACCAAGCTTCTAAGCTCATCCTCTAACTTTTCAGGAAACTCTGGAGTAACTCTAGATCTTAATGGAATGCTTAAGAAAATCCTAAGGGGCTTGTTCTTATTATAACTAGACTAAATGCTCCTTATCTTGCCTGTTCTTTGTGTTGAGCTATAAGATTACCCTCCTCTCTGTTATGGGTTACTACCCATATCCTTCTTCTCAAGTACCTTGGTAAGTGCCTTCCTTGCTACTGCTAGGGCTTTTATGCTAGTGGCCCTGAACTAGGCTGAGTGAGAGTTGGAGCCTCAACCCTAGAGAGCTCAGGGGGATCCCGCAAGGGGACAGCTGGGAGATCATAGAGATCCCTTGTATAATCTCCTAAGAGACAAGAGAGTAAGACTAAGGAGACCTCAGCTTACCACTCCCTGCCTTTATACTATTGGCATCCACGCACGGACCAGTACAGGGAGCCTACCCTAGACTACACTACTTATGGAACACCAGTAGCATAAGTATCTCAGCCTCTCATAATAGATAGGAAGGAAAGAGCATGGAGCGGAGATGAGAAGTAAGGCAGTGGCCTCACAGATAAGGGAAGGTGGAAGAGATGCTGCCACACCATGAGGATGTGGGTGGAATGGAAGTACACTGGTTATGATCTATGAATGCAGCATGGCCACCTGGAGGCTAAGGAGATCTCATCTAGATCTCTGCCACAGATCAGATTCTAATCTCCATTAGAGATATCATCGGATGGATCTAAGATCCCATTGGGGATCCAGCCACATATCACATGACCTATACCTTAGTACTGGGGAATACTCATAAAAAAACTACTAACCCTAGCCTGGGGCTTGCCTTGTAAGGTAACTTGTTCACATGGTCACATGCAACTAATCATGTGACCAGCGCATCTCATGCTCCGAAGTTCTCACGGTCATGTGAGACCATCATGTTAGGCTTGCGCTGTAACACTCTCTTTCTCTGATTTCTTCATAAATTGAAATACTGGATTATGCAAGAGTGTACCATATAAAATAAAGCCAAGTTCTGTTTGATCCAATAAGAACTTCTTTCAATCCTTCTGGATTACCTTTGTACTTTCTTGAAAGTCTCTGGAGTATCTCTCTCTCCATGGATTAAGCCACCATTAGATTGTTTACACTTAGGATCTCTTTTCTGGGTTCTTAATTAGATGTTAAAATAATGTTTTTGTTTTATATCTAATCTGTGGTACTCCTATATAATGACACAGACTGGAAAGTGACAGCTTTAATAACAATAACAGGACTTTTAGCTAGTGACCTCAAACTAGGCAAAAAAAGGAAAGATAAATCAAGGCCCTATTTGAAGCAAGTTCTTCTGAAAGAGTGAAAAGACACTGGTAATAGAAGATGGTCAAGACTGGATTGCCCCAAGTCGCTTCCTACCTTTTATATATTAGTAGTAGAGATACACAGACCAAGTACAGGAATAGTAACTACTATCTATTAATCAATAGCAGTAAGTATGCATGCTAATAAATAGAGAAGCATGGGGCATAGGATAAGGATAAGGATAAGGCAATTGCCTTACAAATCAGGAATGGAGAAAGAGAACCATATCATAAGGATATGGGAAAATAGAAGAAAAAATGCAGAAATAGTGAATATGAATATGGCATGGCCACCATAAGGCTAAGAAGATCCTATCTGAATCTCTGCCATAAATTAATTCTATTCTAAATCCATTGGATTAGATATTATTAGCCTCAATCTAGATCTTATTTGAAATCTGCTATATTATATAACTATTACATGCATTGGGAAATACTCTAAATAAAGACCAAATCTATGCCTAGAGTTAATCTTATTCAGGCAAGTGAGTCTCATAATTACATGATAAGACTGTTAGTATTTGCTAAGCATATAATATTATTCTCTTTTTAGAGTAAGATCTCTGAGTAAGCCAATGCTCTAAATATATGAAGATATACTATCGATCATTGGCTAAGGCTAATCCTGCAATAAATACTCTAAGATAGTGAAAAGAAAAAGAAAGGCATTTAAAAAAAAAGCTCTGATAAAGTATGAAAAATTTGAAATCTTGACTTTTTTTTTATTGTAATTAATCTAAGGGCTACTTGTTCCTTTAATTTCACTGAATAACCCTATATTATTTCCTTTATAGTTCCTTTTAGTCCTATATTATATTTTTTCCTTTTCAAGGCAAGTTGTTTCAATAAGCAAAGCAGCTGCAATAAGAAAGTTATTCTAATAAGTAAAAGGGAAATAAACTCTTAGAGAACAGAATAGAGGGCAGAAAAAAAAAGATTCAAAGTTCATGAAAACTAATTAAAATTAAGGCAATGGCAGAAATAAAAGAGGGGCTCTAAAAATATAAAGCAGTTTAACCAAGGACATGCTAAGATCCAACTTCAAATCTGGCAAGAAAAGAAAAGAAATTCTATAAAGGCCAGAGATAACCCTTTTTGAAAAGATTTTGATAAAGAAGATTTAAAACTCCTAATGCATTGGATAAAATGAATTACCCAACTTCCTAGTTGCTTGAGATATTCTAATGGACTAAGCTAGTTATACATGATGTATTAAGTAGAATTAATTGCTTAACTTCCTAGTGCTTAGGATATTAAATTGGACTAAGCTTGCCAATCTTGTAGCATTTTTCAATGCTTGAATCTCTGAAATAAAATACTTGATTTATCTAACATAATCTGGTCATATTTAGTTTAACAACATAAACTTTAATAAAGCAATAAGAATTTCACAGAAATATACCCATAATTAATCACATAGTTTAATGTCATGTTTGAAACAAGGTTGTTAAGATCTAGTAAATGGGAAATTTCATACTTTTTCAACAAACTAGTTTAAATAGTAATTTTCTTTTCAAAGGTAATTTTATGCTAAATATTAGACTCTGATTAGAATTTGCCTTTTAATGACATGCTAGTTAATAGTATTTTTAGAACTTTTTGATTCATTCTTGCCTTGGTTTAATGAACTCCAGCAAATGTAATCAATCTGTAAACAAAAACTCAAATAATAGCAAAAGCTTAAAGTTTTTATCTTTATTTCTTCTATATTTGTAAAATTTTGAGGGTTCTCTGCACTTTCACAAATATAAACAGGGGTAAGAGTTTAATAGATACCCACAACAAAAAGTTGAATTTAGTGAACTCCCATAAATAAGATAAAAGTTTGAAGATAGTTCATAACAAAAGAACAGGATTTGAAGAAGACCTACAAAACTGGGTAAGAGTTTTGCAGCTAACTTACAACTAATAACAAATAGAGATTTTATCATTTTTGGCTAACCTGTAACCAGCTCTCTGAAAACAAAACTATACCAGATTTTCTGTGGCTTACCCATAATCAGACAAGAGAAATTACCTCTAACTGTGATTTTCTAGAAGATCCATAAACCTCTAAAATAACCTAAGAGGTTTTCTGTTATGGCGCAAGCCTAACACGATGGTTGCACATGACCGTGAGAGCTGTGGAGCATGTGATGTGCTGGTCACATGATCAGTTGCACGTGATCGTGTGAATGAGCTTCCATACAAGGCAAGTCCTAGGCTAGGGTTACTAGTCCAACCTATGAGTATTCCCCGGCACCAGGTATTGGTCATGTGATGTGGCAGATCTCAGATGAGATCCAGATCTAATCTGTGGCAGAGATCCAGATGGGATCTCTGTTGCAAACCATTGCAACGACCACTTTCACTCTCACGTGATCATGGGAATCCCAACCCTTATCAGGCTAAACCCTAGCTTAGGACTAAGCAATATCTTATACGAGTACCTATAAGGTTAGTGACACGAGGCACATCTAGGATCTTCCCTAGATCTCCCCTGGATCTTCCCGATCATGGATCTGATCTCATCTGTCGGATCTGACGGATCTGCCGATGGATCTCATCTGTGGCTAGAGATCCCCGTCCTCACCATGTCCTTACCCCTTACCTTCCATTCCCCCACATCCCTTCATTACCGCTCCATGCATTCTCCTTACGGCCTACACGAGGCTGCTCTCTTTATGCCATTAGCTAGCTTACTGTACAACCTTAGGGTAGGCACTCATGTACCTGGTCTGTGCACGCCCTAGAGTAGTATAAGAAGGCTGGCTACAGGTGGTAAAGTCCCTCAGACTTTATCACTTTGTACCACAGCAGTATTAGGCTTACAGATTAAGCTCTTCTCGAAGACCAGGCCCTTCAAGGGACAGATCCAAGATTAGTCACGCGTTCGAGTCTCTTCCATGTCCTCCTCGTCGACATCATCCGTAGCTCCTCGGTTGCTCCACTCCAGAGCCTCCATTAGGGTTTCCTTCCATTCAGTGTTCCAACTCCTTCGTCATCATCTAGGTGTAGTCTCTGGTCTTCAGAGTTGTAACAATAGGTAGTAGCTAACTCATCCTGTATTGAGGCTGTGCCTCTCTGGCAATATATATATGGAATAAGCAAGACTTGAGATTTCTCCAGTCTTGATTACCTATTCATTACTCCCCTTATTCCTTACACTCTGGTATGCAAGTGCTGTGGCCTCCAAGCTGGAGTCCTTCTTATCCCTTATCAAGATTCACAAGCCTAGTTCTGAGGTCACTAGTCTAAAAACCCCCTTATTAGTTTAGTCATCTGTCATATGCCAGTCCATATCATATTTGGTTGCACTAGTTGGGTATATAACACAATATCTGTTCTTTCACTTTCAAACTTCATATTTAGAGGTGGTTTGCATTATAATACCAAATAATATGAGCAGAAGAGTCTTCTTGGAATAGTGCAGCAACAAGAGATACTCAAATACATTGAGCTTAATGGCCATCAGATTAAGAAGTATAATTAATATATTAAGGAGGTAAAATAATGAATTATCCATTGCTCAGCTATTCTACTATATGACCAAGAAGAGAACATAACATGAAGGCAGCAGTGTATTGATAGGGCTTTGTAAAAAAAGAGAGCTATATATATAAATCTCAAACAACAAGGCATGTGCAAGTAAATAATATATTCAAATCATGATTCAAAGAACTATAGCCTTTAACACATATTTATCAGACCTTTATGTTAGAGTTTATTTCCAACATCCCAAATTAAATACAACTTATGCTATCTCCCAATATCTTAAGTTAGATTGCCTTAGAACTATTCATATTCCCATTTACTATCTGTTACAATTCCCCTTTCTGAAACAGGTGACTATCCAATCTGCCTTGTTACTTGAGTTAACCTTGGTGGACACTCCTAATCTGTCCTTGATAACTGCTTGGGCTTTTGTGCTAGTGGCCCAGAACTAGGCAAGAGAGAAAGGATAAGACCTGGGCCCTTGTATAAACCCAAAGCCAGACAGTGAATAAGAGCAGAGGTGGGATCCTTCTTGAATCAAGATCTAAGATCACTACTGTGGATCTAGCCTAGAGGTCAAAAGAGCAAGACTGGGTTTCTCCAGCTTGCACCCCCTGCCTTATATATTGTCAAGGTCTGTGCACAGACCATGTACAGGAGGTCTACCCTAAAGTGTGCTTGTTATGGGTAACTATCCATATCCTTGATTCTTGAATACCTTGGTGAGCGCCTCGATCTAGAGTATCTTCTGCTAGAGCTTTTGGCTAGTGGCCCCTAACTAGGTGGAATAGAGAATATATGAGCCAGCCCTAGAGAGCCTTAGTGGATTCCCTTCTTGGAAATGGACTGAGGATTGTAGAGTTCTCTTGTATAATCTCAGCTAAGAGACAAGAGAGTGAGACTGAGGAAACCTCAGCTCACCACTCCCTGCCTTATATATTCTAGGGATCCACACATGGACCAAGTACAGGGAGCCTACCCTAAGTCTAGCTATCTATGGACACCAATAGCCTAAGTAGCTCCTATCTCTTGTAATAAATAAGGGGCATGCATGGATCATATCTGATGGGTGAGGCAAGGGCCTCTGAAATGGGAGCTTCCCGTTACTCCTTGATACTCAAGTCTTCCTTGGTGGACACTTCTGATCTATCCTTGATAACTGCTAGGGCTTTTATGCTAGTGGCCCTGAACTAGGCAATAGAGAAAGTGATGAGCTACTACTCTTGTATAAACCACTAGCCAGCAGATCTGAGAGTTTAGTCTGTATAACCAGCCAAGAGGTCAAGAGAGCAAGACTGAGGAAACCTCAGCTTGCACCTCCTGCCTTATATATTGTCAGAGGTCTGTGCACAGACCATGTACAGAAGGTCTACCCTAAAAATGCTATCTGTGGACATCAATAGCTAAAGTAGCTCTGACCTCTAAATAGATATATGAGTAATAGCATGAAGTGGGAATGAGGAATGAGGCAGTGGCCTCATGGATCAAGGGATAGGAATGGAAGAGAAGCCACACCATGAGGATGTGGGAGAATGGAAGATAGCACAGGTAGAGATCTATAAATGAAGCAAGGCTGCCTGGAGGCTGAGAAGATCCAATCTGGATCTCTGCCACAGATCAGATTCTAATCTAGATCATAAGATCAGATGTCATTGGAAGATCTGGATCTCATCTGAGATCTGCCACATTATGTGACCAATACCTTATGCAAGGGAATACTCTGAATAAAGGACTTAGCCTTAGCCTAGGGTTTGCCTTATTAGGCAACTCGTTCGCACGATCACGTGCAACTGATCACATGACCAGCACATCTCGTGCTCCACAGTTCCCATGGTCATGTGAGACCATCGTGTTAGGCTTGAGCCATAACAGCCTCGCAGATAAGAATGGAGGAGAGAAGGCTGCCACACCATGAGGTGTGGGTGGAATGGATGGGAAGTGCACTGCCCTGGTTCTATAAATATGGCATGGCTGCCTAGAGGCCAAGGAGATCCATCGGATCTCTGCCACAGATCCAGATCCTAATCTCCATTAGAGATATCATTGGACATCTGAGATCTAAGATCCCATCTGGGATCCAGCCACATCATGTGACCTGCTGGTGCTGGGGAATACTCTGAATAAGACTACTAACCTTAGCCTAGGGCTTGACCTTATAAGGCAGCTTGTTTGCACAATCATGTGCTCTTGGTCACATGACCAGCATTACATGCTTTCTGAGTCTCTCATGATCACGTGAGACCACATGTTAGGCTGAAGCCATAATAGTGCTATTTATGATCATCAATAGCTAAAGTAGCTCCTACCTCTAAATAGATATATGAGAGAAGAACATGGGGTGGCAATGAGGAGTGAGGCAGTGGCCTCATGGATCTAGGGAAGAGAATGGAAGAAAAGCCACACCATGAGGATGTGGGTGAAATGGAAGAGCACTGGTATTGATCAATGAGATGGGCATGGCCACCATAAGGCCAAGGAGATCCCATCTGGATCTCTGCCACAGATCAGATCCTAATCTAAATCAAGAGATCAGATGTTATCGGAAGATCTGGATCTCATCTGAGATCTGCCACATCATGTGACCAATACCTAATGCCAGAGAATACTCTGAAATAGGACTTAGCCTTAGTCTAGGGTTTGCCTTGTAAGGCTACTTGTTTGCATGATCACGTGCTTCTGGCACATGACCAGTCGCATCACATGCTCCTAAGCTCTCACAGTCATGTGAGACCATCATGTTAGATTGTTACCATAACACTTTCCTTTTTCCTTTTTATCTCATTATGGTTTTACTTTCACATATCTTAGACACTTTCTTGTTCATGTTCTGGAACCTTCCTCTTCTTTCATTCCAGAACATTCTTTGACTCAGTCATTATCTTATAATCCATTCCCCTTGCATAAGTCATATCTTATTACACATGGACTACTTCTTCCATGTTCCATCCATCTTCACATGGATCACTTACTTAGTATTTATTATCCATATGACTCATCCAACTGAGTCTGAACCTTATTTCATGTACTATAAAGTAGCATACTTCACCTCTCTTCTCCTTATGCTACTTCTTACCTCTTCTACCACTATTACCTTCTTGCTACCTCAAGCCTTACAGTCTCTTGGTAATTTATCCCTTTTTAGTTCATACATTGGTATACAAGAGGGAACCCTTGAACTCCATCAACACCAGTCATTGATTGTACTCCACAGGCCAGCATTCCTATTATAGCTTAATACTTCACCTGAGCATCCCCTTGTTAGTGTTGTCCTTGTATTGCACCATCCTTGTTCACAAGCTAACTCTTTGTCAAGCTCACCCTACTTGCAGTTCCCCCTTCTGAGGTCTATGCCTGACCCTACCCAGGCCTAGTGTAACAAAAGAAGTGGCATAACTTTTCATGGCTACCATCACTATAGCTTGCCCACCATATTATCCAAGCAACCCATGTTCCTCAACTCCCTCTGGGGCAAATACAGATCATTTCCCACAGAGGAAACCCTTGATTCTTTTGAAACAGAAGAAATCCTAGCCCATTGTCCTTTCTTATCTGAGGATCCTGTTATGCTCCTAGCAAACACGACGGTCAGCACGTGACCGTGAGAGCTTCATAGCATGTGATGCGCTGGTCACATGATCAGTAGCACGTGATCGTGCGAACGAGTTACCCAACAGAGTATAACCCTAGGCTATGGTTAACGTCCTTCAGAGTTCAGAGTATTCCCCTGCAAAGGTATTGGTCACATGATGTGGCAGATCTCTAGATGAGATCCAGATCGTACCTGATGACATCTGATCTTATGATCTAGATTAGGATCGAATCTGTGGCAGAGATCCAGATGGGATCTCCTAGGCCTCAAGGCTGCCTTGCCATTCTCATGGATCGATATCTGTGCTTCCCTTCCATTCCTCCCACATCCTCATGGTGTGGCGCACTCTTCTTTATCCCTTGATCCGCGAGGCCTTTGCCTCACTCCTTCTATCTGCCCTATGCTTTCTATATATCTATATAGGTAACGAGGCCCTTACGCTATTGGTTCACATAGATAGCTTCTTTAGGGTAGACTCCCCTGTACTTGGTCCGTGCACGGCCACTGACAATATATAAGACAGGGGGTGCAAGCTGAGGTCTCCTCAGTCTTGCTCTCTTGCGCCTTCTCTTGCTTTACCTGGTTGACTAAGCGATCTCAAGCCTGAACCCCGGACTAGGGTTCCCCTTGCAGCTCTCACTCTTGTCCTATAACCCTAGAAGGTATTGCTTAGGCCTGAGCCTTGTACTCACAAGGTTAGCCTAGTTCGCAGCTACTAGCACAAAAGCTGCATAAGACCGTCAACCGATACCGGAGCGCACACTAAGGTGCTACCGTAAACAAACCGGACCATTGAGGTCATAACACAGTGGCCTCATGGAAAGGGAATGGGAAATGAAAGAGGAAGCACTAGCTCTGAGAGGTGTGGCTGCCTGGTGGCCAAGGAGATTCCATCTGGATCTCTGCCACAGATCAGATCCTTATCTAGATCAAGAGATCAGATGTCATCGGATAGATCCAGATCTCATCTAGAGATCTGCCACACCATGACTAAGGTGTGCTTTAAGGAATACTCTGATATAAGGAATAGAACTTAGACCTTAGCCTAGGGTTTGCCTTATATGGCAACTCGTTCGCACGATCACGTGCAACTGATCATGTGACCAGCGCATCACATGCTCTACAGTTCCCATGGTCATGTGAGACCATTGTGTTAGGCTGGAGCCATAACACTATAGCTCTACCATCTCAAAGCCCTCAGCTTTAAGCACTTGTATCTTACTTGTATTAACTTGTAGCTCCCCTTATCCATCTCTTTTCTTTCTAAGCTTGTGGCACATCAAACTTAATGTGCATAACAAAGGGTACAAGTAGAGTGGAATAAGATATCAGTTTAAAAGTGTTAAAATTTGATTGAGCACATGCCTAGAAGGCTTCAGGCAGTGCTTAGAGGCTATATCAAATACTAATAATATTCAAATATCCTTTTCATAATATTGCTGTTTCAAATGGACCATATTACCATGTCTGTGCACCAAATCACATGACATAGGGGGCAATCCTGTAGCCAAGAGTATGTACTACTTATAACTCCATCAAAGCTAAGCAAGATTCCCATGCTATTTGATGGTATGCTTCATATATTACAATCAGAGTAATTATGGAAAAGGTTTTTGAAGTCACTGTAAGAGTGACCTGAATAAAATGAGATAAAGGAATAGGGGCTAAAAGCGGAGCTAAATAGTGTAAGTTTGTAAGATAGTCTCCACAGTTGTGCTGCCCTACAAAAGACTTCACAAGTGTTTATGCTTGGCTTATTCTCTCTTGGCCTAGTCAAGGGATCCTAGTCTCAAAGACCTCATAGCAGTAGAAGAAGGCACACACTAGAATGCAGTGGGTTTAGAGTTTGTGCTTATAGTCATTAGAAGTTGTCTGTGCAACAGAATCAAATCATATAACTTAAGGGCTGGATGGTAGCCAGGAGTAGGTACTATATTTGGTCTTATCAAAGCAAAATGAAATTCCCATGTGTATTTGCAGGGTACTTTGCACCCTGGATTTAGGTTGGATATTGGAATGCTTTTTGAAGTCACTGTATAAAAGTTATGGTCACCAAGAGGATGCACTACACTCTATCCCACCAGAGCCAAGCAAAACTCTCATGTGTGCTTATGGTACACTTTACACATCACATCAGGTTAGATATTGCAATGGTATTTGGAGTCACTGTGTTGGGCATTGGCATCAAGTCAATTACTTGCTACTTCAATATCCCGATTTCGAACTTAGTAAGTCGGTACTACTTCAACTGTGACCCCCCCTAATATAGAATTGAGCAACATAACTCTCACTTTTCGTGATGATGCAACTCTGCGGGATTTATTCTGTTCCATTTAGGCCGAGGACGATGCACACACGGACGAGATAACGCCCACTGAAGCACCCGACATTCGCGCTACGCAAAACAACCGCTCGATCGACAGGTTCCGTTTATACGAGCACTTCCTTCTGTATCCAGTGTGCTCTTTCAACGCACGGGCTAACAAAGGTATTCGTATCATAACTATTGATGGAGCAGGAATAAAAAACACAAGAGCAGGGAAAGGAGATCGAGGAATCGGCGCACAGTGCACTACACTTGACTGAGTGGTTCATACCCCCTCCGATTGGAACTTCCCATCCTCAACCCAAGCTTTCCCAAGAGGCTCTTAGTCCTCCCCCCGCTTGGATCGAGCTCATGGTCCGCTTCTCCTCTCTCCATCTCCTTCCTCCTCTTAGCCTCTTCAAATCCTTCGACCGGAACATCGTACACCTGTCCATAATCGACGCCGACCTCCCTCCCCATCGTCCAGAAGTCTTTACAATTTCTCACAATGCCCGAATCGAACGGATTCCTTGCACGAGCACGCGACGATGCGAGTGCAAGCCCATGGGCGGCTTTCCCCCGCGTAAACCTATCCAGTCCGAGTAGGTTGAGCAGAAATCCGCCGCACGTTCCCGGTGCAGTCGCCATGGCGAATATACTGCCGCGTCGATGACTATGCTTGAGTACTCCGCTTTCTGCTTCGCTGTCCTCGTCACTCCGCTCGGAACCTGACGTATCTTGGTGTTGATGGTGATGGCGGTGTCCCATTTGAACACCCGCTCCACCACCACCTGCTGCGAGGGCGCCGCGGCCGCCCATGAAACCGTATCGTCCGAGGTTCGAAACCTCGAATGTAGTGAGTTGACGGGCAACTTGCCAATACTGTGTCACAAGGAGTACGGATGTCCAGGTGAGCTGGAGAGTCGACCAAAATGCGATGGCGAGAAGGAATGAGTCCTTGCGTGCGGGGATGCATAAGATAGTCGAGCAGTCATCAGGAATTGACACATTCGGAAAGTCAGTGGTGAAGACTATGACCGACAGTCAGCAGGGGGGGCAACATGCAACGTATGTGGCTCACATTCGTAGCTGAGGTAATCGAACAAGACAATGCCGATGACGAGGGTTGTCACAAATAGCAGAAATTGGCGGTGATTATTTGCACCGACTAGTAGAGAATTGTCAGAACCTGAGTGCTCAGTTGACAAAGAGAACGAACCGCAATTCCACACCCACGGACAGTGACTAATATCGGAGAGGTTAGAAGGGACCGAGAAGGGGTGTCAGACTCCTTACTGATCACTTCTCGAGACACACCTGTCACAGACGCGACAGTGTTTCGATCGAAGAGGTTTCCTTGCCTGCACCAATTTGTGGAAGAGACGACTTAACCCAAAATGGTACTTACCATGCATTGAATACAGAAGGTTTGTCCGTTAAGCCGCCCCTCTGAGGCTAGGTCTTCTACTATCTACATTATTTCAGTATCGGCGTGATAGTAAAAACTGCAGAAACGAAACACACCGCTTTTAATTCTGCATCATTCGCTGGCCGAGGACACGCGCCAGGATCAAGGGCGATTGCTCGGAAGAAGTTGTAAGCGCACAAACCAAAGACCAACGCGAAAGCCAAATGAACGAATGGATGTTCAGGCGTTTCTGTCAAGACAGTGAGATAAGGCCAGACAAACACATAAATCGTGACGACGTATCACCTCTGACAAGTCTGGTACCCCAAGCGTACCCAACCCATAGCATCGACGCAGCGATAATACCTGCAAAATAAGGACTTTGATTGACGGTTCCCATATAACTATTCTTATTTAAAAGAACGCGCGTAACAATCTTGTCACAGTGTGAATAAGTTGAATTCAATACAAGGGGAGTAAACTCACGTGATGCATGGCGAAAAACTCGGCCATTGAGAGTATTATACCGGTATACCATGGAAGAATACTCAAGGTGGTAAAGATCATATACAGAAATATTGAAGGTAGCACAAAGGTGGCAATCTTGGTATTTCTCTGCCGAGAACATCAAAAAAAGAATATATAGCGCCGTGCATGAAGCACTTACTTCGTTCAGTGGCTTCGATTTCTTGACGCCGAATTCAGACATACCACCTTCCTCCATAGCACGCTTCCATGCGCCCAGGCTTTTGAGTTCGACGGCCATATCTCTCGGAGCTCGTCCTTCCGCATCTTTCGCATGGATGTCCGCACCCATCTCGACAAGGCGACGAAGGATGACCCTGTTTCCTCTTACCACAGCCCAATGGAGGGGCGTAAGGCCAACATCATCCTTCAAATTAGGGTTTGCACCGTGTTTCAACAACAAGTCAACAGAGAGCGCGTCTCCCTGGTACGCTGCCCACATAAGCGACGTGTGCCCCTGTAGGTCGCGAGAGTCTACATTGATGGGTTGATGGAGCAAATAGAGAAGTGGCATAACAGACGAAGAGTGCGTGACCAAATGCAGAGCATTGTATCCCTGCGAGTCCGAGATGGTTGGGTCGGCATTATTCGATATGAGTAAATGTATGATATAAAGGTATCCATTTCGCGCAGCCCATTGGAGGGGCGTTGCTTGAAGATCACCACCGATGGCGTCGACCTCGGCGCCTTGTTCGATCAAATATCGACAGGTGGAAAGCTGAGCATTAATCGCAGCCCAGTGAAGCGGTGTACTGCCGGGCAAAGTCAGTATATGCGGAATGGACAAGACGACGGACAAGCACGACGAACACATTCTGGTCATCTCTGTCATTCACGGTCGCATTTCCCGACTCCACGAGTTGTTGTATGGTCGCAAGATCGCCTCTCTGAGCAGCAGAGATGATCTCTCGCTGGACACGGCATAATTAGTTCGAGGGACGTAGAACACGAGATCGAGCTTCCCACCAGAGGTGGAGGTTGGTGAGAATGAGAAATGCTGGTCCCTGTTGCTTGCTCGTTGTCAATTTTTGTCGTCGGCTCTGCCTTGTGACTTGATTCATTCATATCGTAGCTCACCGTCGCCGTTGTCGTTGGAGTCGTCCTGTTTTGTGTCCGACTCACGAATTGCTATAGAAGGTGGGGGCGGTGTTGAAACCCTACGACAAGGTTAGGGTTAGAACCCCTTCTTGATCCACGATGCTACCGGCTGCTCTGTTCCTGCTAGGGGCGAGGTTTGTACTCACACTTAGCGTATTGAATACTGACCGACAATAGGCCAGTATCTGCTCTTTTCTATGCTGTCGCGTGTTCCTGAAAAGAGGGCTATACAATAACCTTGGACTCCTTGCCCCCGCCTCGTACGATGTCCTCCCGCAGTCAACGGCGTTGCCCAAGTCTGGTTCAACGAGTTCATGGCACTCCGCTCTTGCGCGTTCATTCTTTTCGATGTGTTTCACTGAGTGTTGTATGTTATTCGCAATGCTGCTGTGCCAAGGCTTAAACCTTTTCGATCCTTTGTGAGTGCTCGCACAGCGAGATTGTCAGTGTCCTGACCGATGCTGTTACACCCAGCATTCGATTGTACACGTGGAGAGTGTCTCTCATTCTCTTATTGTCGACCATCATTATTCTCGTCCCAGCCTCGTTCTGCATGGTCTTGATATGCCGCTCAGGTTCGCCACTGCTACCATGCATACCCACGATCCATGTCAGTTTATCGTACTTTCCAGACACACCCAGCCTTCTCAGCATTAGATCATTCGCCTTCTTACTTCCCGTCGCCCTCTTTATCTTCACCCTGTCATTTATTCCATTACCCGCGGAATTTACGTCGTACAACCCTCTCACTTTGATAATTGCTCGGCTGGTGGTCCTCGGAACTATCATCCTCGGGCTTCTGTCAGGTCTGGGTGCCGTGAATGGGGCATGGGGCACATTTGCACGCAAGGCGTAAGTCGCTTATTAATGTGACCGGAGAAAACCTCACGGCTCAGCGTTTCGATATTGCAAAAAAGGGCTGTCCCTTCCTCTACTTCTATTGCTTCGGCGGAGAATGCCCTCGAGCGGGTGCGGTCCGACTTACGTGAACGTGTGCGCGATCTCGGTGAAGATGACGCTTCGAAGGTGCGAGGTTTTCCCTGACCACAGGACGTAGCTGAGTATCAGTGGCAACCGCAGACCGACGGCACCTGGCTATCACGAGTGACTTTCAAACGTGATGCACGTAAGGTTTCATGCCCTTCGGATGACCAAGCCGTTGTATTCAACATCTCTCGCTCTCCAGATCAAAGTTCTTTACAACAAGAGGTCATCGGTTTACAGGCGCTCGAGTCGCAAATGACGACGAGGGTGGTAGTGTTGAAACGCGATCGGGACAATACCGAATTTGCGCTTTCCATCCGCGGCAAAATTCTCAGCAGGGCTTGGGCGGTATATTGCGCGTGTAGGGTGTTCAGCGCAAGTGTTCATGTGACGTCGCTTGTATTCCCCTTTCACTGATCATATTTTTGGCAGTCTGTCACGAATTTGTTATTTCCACCATCTTCTACGGATGACAGACCATCGTCCTATGGGGATATCATTGCACATACTTTCGCTTATTTATTTTCCCTATTGCCAGTCGCATCGGGGAAGCCAAGCATAGACATCCCGTCGCTATCCAGACAGATCAGCCTAATTCTCGTGGGAGCCATCATCCTTAGTAGCGTCAGAGTGGTCCTCAGAGGCGTCACAAAGGTAAGCTGGGCCATTCCAAGAACAAAGGGTGAAAAAGAAAAGAACGCGCATTGATTGGTTCTACCCTATGACCAGACGTTCCGAATCACATCTCGCAACATCTCCGCTTCTCTCATGTTGCTTCTGTTGGCACAGCTCATGGTTCGTTTGCTTCCTCACGTCCCCGTTCGGGAGGAATGTGACGATGACCCCCACGTTTCAGGGTATCTACCTTCTCTCCACATTAGTCCAACTGCGGACGATGTTCCCCCCTTCTCGTTCCCCATTGTTGAATGCGGACCGGGGGGACGATGGTGATGTCAATCTGTTCTCCTCTCTGCCACAATACTCCCTGTTTGGAGGTTTGTTTGACTGGTCGTTCTTGTTCGGCGCAGCGGGATGCGCCCTTGCACGTTGGGCTGGGGGCTTGTTTGGTGGAGACGGCGAAGACTACGTGTAGCTGGGACTACCCTTTCACGGACCATAAGACGTACGTTGACATAATATTATTCAATCCCAGGGGTAGGCACTTGGGTACTTTCAATTGGTTCTTTTGTAAAGTACAATTTCAGCGCTTTTCGACCTGGGTGAATTGATGACGCTTGACGAATTGGTCCCACTAGGATTCACCAGTTATGTTACATCTATTCAAGCAGTTCACAAAACACATTGTCAATAGAGTAGCCAACCTGATATCCGAGACCAAATCCCATTTGCTGTGCGTGAACGAGTATTCTCATAGAGGTTACAACAAGGTTCCCCACACTGCCAGACCTGCAAAGAGGCACATCAGACTGACGAGAACGCTAACGTACGCAGCTGTATGGATACCAATACGAGGAAGGATCATGGGCGTGTAAAGAAATGAGAGCGACGAATGGATAAGCAACACGATGGGGAACGTGACCATGAACGGCTCGTGAGAGATGATAGGGTATGGAACAATCCTACTATCTGCAATTGGGACAGAAAGAGGCGAGCGGAGATAAGCAGACGACACGAGAAGCGTGAGACCGACGGAGAGAATGATTGAGTCGAAACGCTGCAAGCACGACACAAAGACGGGAACTTTCTGTCGACGCGTGTTAGATGTGATATGCATAATACATAAGCGATGCCAGACATACGATGGGGGCAACGCCATACACCTCCTCGAGCTCTTCTCTTGCTTTTATGACAAGTATCTTATCGAAATTGCGTTGAATGCGCAGATCGAGCGTGTTCGCGCTCACGGGCAAGTTTTCTCTAGCTTGGTCTTCGGCTTGTCGGAGAGTGTCACGGGAATTCTCCCGTAATTGCTCAGCAGAGCCTCGCCATCCATTTGGTTCTTCATCACTCTCAAGGGAACTGGTAGCGTCTTTCAGGCGTGCCAAAAACTCCTGCTCCCTACCAGGAGGAACCATAACATCGCGATAAAACGTGATGTGTTGATAACCTTGCACGACAGACACCACGATTTCTGCGACATTGAAGGAGAGCCACCATACGATGTGGAAGGATGGGTCCTGCCACGTTGGTTCGAGACTGTCCATATTGTGACGGACACGAAGCAATGCAAGGGAGGCAAGGCGCAATAGATTGACGATGGACACGTGTAAGAAGGTAGCCAGAAGTGAGGCTATGTCAGGATGTAGTAGAAGCGACGACACTGCGTAAAGAGGAACGCGCATTTGGTGTGCAAGAGCGAACATGGCCGACGAGAGAAGAATCTCGGGGAGGGGAGTGGGGAAGTGTGGCGGATAGCGGGACGGAGAACTTGGCTGGGGCCAGACGAACAACGGGAACATTGCGAGGGCTGTAAAGGTGGCCAACGCTGACAATGGCACGAGCGTATACAATGCCAAGAGCCGCCTGTATGATCCTAGTGACGATGGAAGGTGTCAATGCAAGCCAAGACATATGGTGAAGACTCACCCTTGTACAGGCCGTTTTCTTCCAACTCCCATTCGATGACCTCTTCAGCGTCTTCTGGCTCGAGCTCTGGACTATCAGGATCTGTAGACACAGGCGGGACTGCGTCTTCCTCTGGTACCCTGTGCAGAGAACCCCGCAGGCTCTCCGGACTGCTTCTCATCCTGTCGCGTTCTTCCTCCCCTGGACCGTCCAGACCGCTCAAGATGCTCTCTCCTAGAGAATCGAGACGTCGCCAGCGCTGTTGCTCGTTTTCGTCGTGGGCCGTTACGTCGTAGCCACTGGTGTCAGAAGTCGAGTCCTGTCGTGCAACATGGACGTCTTCCGTGCCGAAATAGTTCGCCTCTTCTGCGACAACCCTAGCAGGGTCCTGCGATCTCACCAATCGCTCTGTCGAATATGTGCGCGGAATGACCGCCGCAACGGTATGGGCAACTCTTCGATGCATAGGAGGAGAGCACTGTCTACATGCCAGCAGTATCGGGCTTTATACCTACTCCAGCTCAGGGGCTGTATCTGCGTCGCCCATGCCACTCCAGCACGCCACCCTACAGCCAATGGTCGCCTTGCGATTCACACACGACGCAGAAGATGCGCTAACGAAACGCCTTGTTGTCCAAGACGCACTGCCGTGAACACGGTAATGACTGGATAGAGACAAGGCACATGGCCGTGCCACGAAACCTGGCAAATGGCGATGAGCGGCCGCACGAGAGACACGAGAGAGTACGAAAACAGTCAGATGTCGATGCACTTCCACAGGGACTCGGACCATCCCCGTATGTACACGAGGGGACTTGGCGGTCAGAGTATGATCAGTCCGCCCATCGAATAAATCTCATCGGGAAGAAATAACAACCAGTGGACGACTCACCCCTTGCAAACGAAGGACGTGTCTCGTCTGAAAAACAGCGATGAGTACACTCAGACATAACATAACGAACGTAGGAGAGTCAGACAAGGCTGAAATCATGGTTGTCCACACAGCGCATTCGGAATGTGGTAAAACGTATGGTATATGGAATTCATCACCGCGGGCAGGTCAAACAAGAAAACTCACCCGATGCTCGTCGTTGGCTCGAGAGTACAGAGCAAAGGGGATAAAAAATATGGACGAATAATTTGAACCCCGTCAGACTCCGCCAGGATGCCGAGACAGCCGAACCGAGGGGTAGACTGTTCTCATACAATGTCGACGCGCAATGAGACCACCTTCAAGAAGGCGATCCACAAGTCGCAACACCAGCGATGGAATCTCTTCTGCGATGGGGCATCGAAAACTCTTCGCCATGCGAGCGCTCAGCCGTCTCAGAGAGAAGAGATCTCGACCCTGCCATCGTTGACTACATTCTGGGGAAACCAGACGCACAGCTGATGAAAGAGGCCCTCGAAGCAGCTCTCGATGTTTCCAAAGAAGAAGATCAGCGAATAGCTGCCATGGATGATATGGAAATGGTGCGTAGCTCTTGCGACATCGAAGCGACCTTCCGAGACTGACGAGCTGCCCGCGATAAGCTCGTGGAGAACATCGATAATGCGAACGGTGCGTAAACTTTCATTCCACTTCACGTGGCACTTGATGTTTCGTAGATCTCGAAAAGTTGAAGATGTGGGAGCCTTTACATGACCTCGTTGGTCTTACTTCCACCACAGACGGTCTGAGGTTGCAAACACTATGGGTATTGGGAACGGCACTGCAGAACAACCCAGCAGCACAATTATCCGTGAGTCAAACAAGGCCTGCCCTCTCAATAATCAATGTAGTACCGAGGTTGACAGCCACGCCCCCTCTCGACAGTATTTGTCCTTGGAACCCATTCCCACTCTTCTTGCATGCCTGTCACCCTCGTCCAGCTCTCCGGGTACTCGATCAAAAGCCATGTACGCGCTATCTGGCCTATTAAAGCACAACGCTGCCGCGGTCAAAAAGTTTACTGATTTGCAAGGCTGGAATGCACTACATAACTCTCTCGAAGGTGGACCTATTTGAGATGCCACCTCACTTGGCAGTGCCCTCACGTCTTGTGACAGATTCGGACATTACATTGCGGCGTAAAACGGCCTTTCTTATCAATGCATTACTTACGCCGACATTGGGGGAGAGCTCGAGTACGGCTACGAGTGTGCACACGCCCTTGTCCACAAACGCCCCAGTCCATCCCAACTCTCATGCGTCCATGCTTTCGCATCCGACATCTACGTCAACATCCCGTACCGCCATGGAAGCACTACAGAGCAGTAGTGCATCAGATGGCTGCTCCCTGTTGGACGCACTCGTTTCAGCACTCGTGGAGCCCGTTCCTTTTGGAGCGGACGGTGATAGCGAAAGAGATGACGAGCTTCAAGAAAATGTTGCAAGGTTGGTACTTACCCTTCCAGCGAGGGGGTCCCCGCTGAAGTGTGTCCAGGCTACTCCACACGTACTCAGCATTGTGCCATGGCGGGTTCACAGACGTGCAAAAGCGGCGTCTGCGTACCGTCTTCGGCGACGTCTCACGCGCAAACGTGTTCAACCTCGACAGGGAAGAGTTTGAGACCGTAAAGAATGCCGTGTCATGAGTGCGAAAGAAACCAAGAGATTGGTTGGTTCCATAGGGTCGCTGTTGTCGCAGGCTGGAGACATCTAGCCGACTCATTATTGCTCCCATTATGTAATAAGAATCTTCGTTCCTGCACTGTGATTGGTTCGCCTGTCCAAGAAGGTGTAGAGACAGAACCTTGGACGTTTCGGTGCTAACGACAGATACGGTTGACAAAGCCATGTCGAACACATCTTCACTACCGACTTTTCTGCTGTCTACGAGGTCAGTGCGAGGTCCTGTGTCGGTTGTGCTGTCGAACGCTGACGAGGAGTGCTTGACTTTGGACATGCGTCACGACCCTGCTACTAGCGAAAGACGCGACCATAACCATCGGTAAAACGAGCCTCGTGGTATTTATGAACGACAAAGTGTTCGTTTTCTCTTGTCTCACTTGGTGTCTGTACACGTTCCGTCCTATCGTGAACTCACGATCCTTCACACGTCCTTCTCCAGGTTCACCCTGCCACCACGCTCGCTTTTGAACCATGGCCGCTCTCGACCTACATCATACCTTTTTCGCCGACGAGAAAGATTCTGACGTTCCCTTGTGTTCTGCCGCGCCTTTTCTTCGTCCCGCACCTGAGAGAGATGCGAATCCGACGAGCCGTTTGTTTTCGTCTTTGGCTTACCAGGACCTCATACAACGACAGCCAACCCACCCCGATGGACCGACGTCGGGTTGGGATCTTGGGCTCAATCTTTTTGGTGACCCAATCACAGTTGCCGAGCACAAGAGTCTAGAAGATCATCAAACCAAAATGAAACTTCGTCGTTTGCGCGCGATTAACGTTGCGTTCGAACTTCTCTTCGGTATGCCGGTCGTTGCCGTCTTTTTGGCAGGCACAACTGCTGACACGCCACATCCCCAGGTGCTTGGGGAACATTCACCATCGTCCGCTACTTCCTTGCGTCCGCATCTGGATTAGGCGGCACCGAGCATGTCTGTGTCCTCGCCCTCGGTGCTGTGTCTGCGCTTGCAGTTGCACTCGTGATCATTTCCATTTTGATGCCGCTGTTTCCTCGGCGCGGTCATCTTCGCACTTGGCGATACACGAAGTTGCTCCTGCGAGCGTGTTATGTGCTTTTGCTATCTGCAGGTGCTGTCGTGAACCTTGTCCTTGTCTTGCTGTGGCATCCGACTCAGCTCTGCAGCTGGGATGTCGATATTTTGTGGCATACATCGGCCAGGAACACAGTAGCGTCCCCGTGTCGAACGGCGTCATTTGCCGCGTGGATAGCTGCAGCGATAGTACGACTTGTCGTGACGCTGCTAACGGCCGTGAGTCTGGATGGCACGTTTCAGGGGGGGAGACTTGTGCTGACCGTTCTTGTGTCCCAGCTCTCGTTCAGTTATACGTTATGTTCGTATCACAGGACACGACACCCTTGCTCTGAGGGGAAGAGTGCCACGTATTCTGCGTGCTTGTCGGCTGGTTCTCCAGCCGTCTCACCTGGCTCGACCTCGGCCCCTCTCCATTTTTTGAAATCGACGTTCAGGTTCACGCGATCGGAGGATTCTAACCACACCCTCAATCAATCTAATGCCACGTTGCCCAAATACAACTCGATCAGTTCCATTTCGCCCTCGACTTCCTGTACGGGCCAATCGCGTTCTCACTCCTCCCCTCCTCTCAGGGACAGTTCACTTCCGAGGATCTCACCACCCGCGTCTCGGAGAACGTCTATCTACGCAACGAGCCATGGATCTTCACTGACACAGGATGGGTTCGATGCACCTCAGACGCCATCCGTGGTAGCAGCCTCGTGGACGCCTCACATGCTCCGACGAGCGAGTCGTATTTCTGTTACCCGAGCGACTCCAGACACAAAGTGGTCCCATATCCCTTCCCACAGCCCTATGATTGCCCGTGATCCACTCGAGATCCGATCTCGTGCATCGTGGAAGCCTGGACATCGTGGCGGTGGTGTTCACCACCTTGATGTTGAGAAAACGACATGGGTATCGGAGAGCGTGCGTGTCGGCGATGCTTCTCTGGCTGGAGGTAGTCCGGAGGCCTCGCCCACACACGACGGCGAATCCGTCGAAGAAAAGGTGAAGGGGGACGCTGTCCTCGTGTATTCTTATGGCTATGGTGCCTCTGGACCTGCATATCCTTATCTGGACATGTACAACCCTCAGAGACCGGAGGGATGTGCCGAGATGGTACCGTTATGCGAGGACACGGACGAGCACGGGGTCTCGGAGGGGCATGGGCGAGCTGTTCCAGGTGTATCGGGATCGTATGAAGTATCTTCCGAGCCGGGGTCCCCACCCTGCAGGGCGGGGGGAGAGAATAGCCGCGAGGAAGAGGAATATGTTGCTATGATGGGCCGCTTCGTGCGCCGCATGGCGACCATCGAGTCCCTCGGATCGAAGGAAGCCGTGGGCACGCTGTCGACGACGACGGGTTCTGTGGCACTCCATTCCACGCGCTCCGGGGCACCCGCGTCGCAGTTCTCCTCGGTGCGGTTCGCGGACCTCGGGTCGTCTTGTGCGTCTTTGGGCGTGTCGGCGAGCGGGGAGGCATCGCTTAGCACGGCGTATCTGTCGTTCTCGAGTGGCGGCACGGGGATGTCGGTGAACGAACGCGGAGAGCTCGTGCATGCTGGTCACGACGCGACCAGGAGTAGCGTACGCTCGCCGTTTGACTGCCATGACTACACGGCGAGCGGCAGCAGTTTGTCAAGGACCGACGACGGGGGCCGATGAGAGCGGTTCTAACGTCTGGCAAGACACCAGCGAGGAGCGCTTGTCTGAATAGGGTCGTCGCCCTGGACGCCCTCGTTGCCCCTCTTTTTTTTTTTTTTTTTTTTTTTTTTTTCTTGTCTCGTATGCCAACGGACGACGGATTTATCTTTATGTTTTTTAATGCGGTATTTATGCCATCTATGCTGATCGTCTCGCGTTGTTGTTGTTGTTGTTTCCCCCCCCCCCCCTTGTTTCCCGTATGTGACGACAACGGTTGGTGGATAGGACATGTCTGATGTGTCGTCCCCGTGTGCGACGTGGGACAGGCACTCTTTCTCTCAGGGGTGGATGGGGCCGTTCGAAGAAGCCCACAGCCGACCTGGGCAGATGGATCCGTGTTTCTCTTGGCGTATGGAGCTGACAAGTCCGAGAGGGCTCACGGCAAGGGGCTGCTGTCATCTCCCCCCTAGCCTGCAACGATAAGACGTCGTCGGCTAAGCAGGCGCACCCCTTCGTTTCGCTCGCTCGTCCGCCCACAGCCAGCTTTGGAACGCGCGCCCGTCGACACCCTCCACGTCGTCTCTCACGCGCGGAAGAATAAACAAAATAATAATACGAACAAGGGAGTGTACATGTCACGTGCAACAGAGTGGGTGACGTCGTCTACGCTGCCCCGTGGGACGCGCACACACCCCCGCGGGTCCTTGATGGCCGGAACACAACCGAGCGTGTCGACTGAGATGGCGTGGAGAGCTGCCCCTTGCTCTTCGCCCTCTTCGCCTTCTTCGCCCTCTTCTTCGCCTTCTTCTTGTCCATGGGCGTGATCCACCCTTTGGTTCCCCGCCTTGTCACCGAGACGGAGAGACCGGGTCGGGCGCACACGCACGGCGACGTCCTGGTCTCGTCGTGTGTGCGCGCAACGACATGGCGTCGGTGGACGCTGCACGTCGATGCGCGATGATATCACCGGCTGGCGGGGTCGACGGACAAACGGGACAGAACGAGTGCCCGTCACCCTGAAGGGACCCCTGAGTGTCACGAACACGCGACCTCGCACGTACGTGAACCGAACCCCTCCGCCCCTGAAACGTCGACTGTGATGCAGTTCATTCCCTGGCGTCGCCGCGAGTGCTGCACGGCGAGCCCAGACGAATATCTCCTTCGGGGGTTAGTGCGAAGACGTCTTGTTAGCGCTGACACATCGCGGGTGCGCCACCGACAACGAACGACCGCAAGGGAGCGATGGACCATGCCAACATGGGAACACGACGCCATCGTGCATGCTCGTCAGAGGGGCATGTCCTAGCTGACAAGGGCGAGTGGGTGAGACGGCAGACGTGTACGACATGGGGCATGCTGCATGTCCGCAGTGCGGCCGCCCATGTCTGACATGCACAGAAAGGGTATGACGTGGCCCAGCATTCTATGCATAGAACTTCGAGTGAGAAGAAGAAAAAGAGAGAGAGAAAAAGAAAAGATGCGCGCAGGGCTATCAAAGGCACCCACCTCCGTTCACACACCCGACAGTGGGATGAAAAACACGGCACACCGGGATCAACGCCATCAAGGACGGGCGATTAAAGTTTCATAAACGCCTTAATCATATCATCTAATGACACCAGAATGCCGCAAGTGCGCAAGGGGATCTGATTTCAGTCGAGCCATGCTGAAATGGAATCATCGAGGGTAAAAAAAAAAAATTAGGAGGTGCAGGGAACGTGTCTCGTCGGTCGATCCTCGACGCCGAGTGTCGCCTGGCAGATCGAGATGATAAGCATCCGTGTGGGCCTCGGCAACCGAACAACACACTTGCGGTATTCCGTTCACTACTCGATCAGTGCTAGTCGCGTCTTCTTCTTTGCCTTGCTCACGTCCCCTGACGTGCGAGACCTTTTTACCTTTGCGCAGGAAGAATGCGTAGCTCCGCCTGACAACCCGGCGCCAGCTCCCGTCTTCACAGAATCACACGTCCTGCCCAGGTCCACCGGCCCGTCGACACCTGACGGCCGCAAGAACGCGTCTGCCTGCATCGACGATCGTCCCAGGTCCGTCCCGACGCCAGCCACATCTAACATGACACGTTGCGCGTCTGCCGAGGGATCGCTCACGGCTCTCTTGGACTGCCTCGTTGTGAGAGACCCAGACGAGATCGACTGTGGCCGGCCCTCCCTTGTCTGCTCTTGCCCCACGTTCTCCTGGCGTGCGACGTCCGTGTTTGAGCTCGAGGCCTGGAGACGAAGCCCGCAACCATGGTTAGCTCGGTCATCCGATGACGTAAACGCGAACCGCGAGACCTGGGTAATGTCCTCACCCCGTTTGTTAAAGACTCGCCGACCTCGTGGGCGCAATGTGTTTGAAGGAGATAAGGATGACGGCCCGTCCGCAGCAGGCGTATCGTGAACGGAAGGAAAGAGAAATGGAAGGTACGACGTTTCGTAAGTAACACTAATACCAAAAGTCCCACCACAACACACACGAGGGTCGTTGGATGGACAGTGTCAGAAACACAGACACACACTCTGGACATGGACGGCAACTCACGCCTTCTCGCCGCGATAAGCATCGGGACCCCATGCCTCCCTGATTTCGGACGAGACCTCCCATTCTGCGTCGTCCTTGACATGTGCCTGGTCAGGTTCGACCCGCGAAAGCTCGGATGCCCGGCGGGCATTCTGCATGAATCGCAGGTTCAGTGTTCCACTGCTCAGCGTCTTCTCGACCATGGTGGACGTGCGGGTGTCTTCTGACTGGCGCTCGATGGAAGGAAAGGGCGGCACGCAGAGGATCGATAGGACAGGAAGGGTGTGTGCAGTCGATTATGTCACCGATTCCCATAGATGGGTGGCTGAACATCATTCCTGTGGCGCGGGTCGTGCTCGTCACCCCCAAGGGCCGGACAAGCACCTCCCCGTGGGCTGTGGGGGAGCCCTATGTGCAGTTTTGGGCATTGGGAACGCATCGAGAGAGGACGCCAAGCGAGCGAGTGTGAGAGAAGCGGACCATCGACGCCCGAGAGAGGGAGAGCCCATACGGCTACAGCAGGCACGTAATAGCAGGATCGAGGCTCGCAGCGACTCTTCCCAGCATGGTACGTCACGACACGTACCTAGTGATGATCAGGACGGCAGGATCTCATCGGCGTCGGTGATTGACGACAGCTGCTGGTCTGGGACTGAGCCGTCGTCGTGCGCGCGCGAAGGCGGAGAGAGCGGCACATGAGGCGAGGGCGAGACGTGCGGTACGGAGTGGCGACGTGGAGACCCGGGCGACGACGACGATAATCGGGAAGCGCGTCGTTTCCGACGTACATCACACATGCAATAGTTGCCTAATCGAACGAGGCTGGCCAGAAAGCGGAGGTGGAGGTTCGTTATTGACGGAAGGCATCAGAACGGGCCGGAGACAGCATGGGGAAAGGAAGCAGCCAGGAAAGCGTTCCCAGCAGGACCCATAGCGACGACGGCGAGAACGCCTGGGGGTTCGCACGAGAGATGAACAGGGGACTACGGAGTGTGTCGTGCAGGAGATGAAAAGCGTGGTGATAAAATGAATCAGCCAGCATCACGTAGAGGTGGTCGTAAAGGGGGCGGCATGGACGGATGGGATGACAGGAGCTGTCCCAGGGTGAGATGGACGAGCAGAGATTCAGGCCGAGATCGTCCAGATGCGGCGGTCAGGAAGAGGAGAGAAAGAAGTAAAATTGTCGACACACGTTGGTTTCTCCCACCGACACGTCGACACAAGCTGGGAGCGCTGGAGCCGACCTGTCTGCGCAAGAGAAAAAAAAAGAAAAGAAACGAAAAAAGGTCCGGCGAACGGGATCCAATGCAGGCCAGGGCGCGTGTGAGAGGGCTGTCAGCACACAAGCGATATCCAGAGAGCGGGCGACGACGACCGTCACGGCGAGCGGGTGTCAGGCGTGCTCGGACATGTCGATGGGGCTTGACGGTGGAAGAAGAGGCGAGGGCCGATTCAGGCATAAAGTTACCGACAGCGATAGGAACGCGGGGAGAACTTGCGAAGCTGATGCGGGCCACGACCGGCATCAGAGGGACTGTGCATGCGACGAGGATGAATCGCATTCTATTCTGTTCAATTATAGCTACGGGTAAATCAACAAGGAAATGAGTGCGAGATCCAGCCTGATCTGGTCTGAAGCATCCTGCGTTTCGATGAGTCAACGGGAGCTGGCAAGACCCGCTCGCTTGATGGCTGACCTCGTGGTGCGCGCAGCCTCTGGCCGTTTCGTCATTAAATTCACCCAGCGGTCCGGAGACAATCCATTTCCTGCTCCGTCCCTCCTTCCAGGAGATGAACATCCTCAAACCCGGGTCTGCCTTAATTCCCCGCCCTCCCCGTCGATCATCCGTCTCCGTCATACACGTCTTCGGCTGCTCCCTCACGCTATATAACCCCCCCCTCCCCTTCCCTCCTCCCCCCCGCCCATGTCCATGTCCATGTCCACCGCCATGTCCTTTCACCTCCGTCCCGTCACAGAGCACTCCCCCTCCCCCTCCTCCTCCTCTGTCT
>JBBPJW010000313.1:0-36766 GCA_038088935.1 Pulveroboletus aff. viridisquamosus
ATGCCGAGACGCTGAGTATAGAGAGAAAACGACCCACCGGTGCGTCGTTGATACCATCACCAACCATCGCCACGACGCACCGCTCATTCATCCTCTTGCCAAAGATCCCCTTCCATCTCGAACCGGTGCGCTTGGTACCATACACCTGCAACCATTCGACCTTTTCCGCCTTCTGATGGGGGAGCACTCCTGCCAAGACATTCCTCTCTGGGATGCCAACCATTTTGGCGACAGCTTTTGCCGTCAACTCGTTGTCCCCCGATATCATCCAAGTTTCGATGTCCTGTCCGAGCAAAAATTGGATAACGTTTGGAGCCTCTGGTCGCAATATGTCTGTTACGGAAAAGATGGCGACGACTGAAAAGCCTTTAGCCCTGCCATCACTGATCGCGAGAAGGGCAATACTCTTGGCCACAACCGTCCACTTGGCTAACAGGGAAGCCGCTTGACTGTCCAGAACGGCCCCGTGTTCTTCCATCCAGGCTTTATTCCCAATGGCAGCCATACAACCCAAAGCATCAAAGTGGGCCTTCACACCACGCCCAGCAACCTCGTCAAAACTGGTCGCGTTCAACTGGGCTGCCCCATGTTCCGCTGCGTATTGCCTGATAGCGGTGCCTAATGGATGCGACGACGCAGACTCAAGCTCCGCGGCAATTCCGAGAATGGCCTGGTGTGTCCATGTCGACCCAGAGGTCATCTCGAAGTCGGAAACCTGAAACTGTCCTCCGTCAGTCAGTGTTCCAGTCTTGTCGAACGCCACAACGTCGACCTGTGCCATCTCTTGAAATGCTTCGCCTCCGCCGCGTGCGAGGATGCCGTGTTTAGCTGCGAGACCGGAACCGACGAGGAGAGCAGTCGGAGCCGCAAGACCAATACCACAGGGACAGGCGACCACGAAAACTGCAATCGCGAACTCGAGCGACCATACGGCTAGTGTAGAGCGAGTAAGCCGACAGACCCAAGAATAAAATAAACAGTACATACTCCAACCTCCCACTTCAATATCGAGATAGTCGCGTGGGATCCCACCCGCTAAACCAAGAGCAACCCAGGCAACCCAGGTGATGATGGCAAGTAGAGTGATGATTGGGGCGAATACGCTTGTAATCATATCCGCGATCCGTTCGATTGGTGCACGATGAATTTGTCCTTCACGAACGATCCGAATGATCTGATCCAACCTAGGCAAGATATAAGATGGTTGGCATTAGCGCCAGATGAGTACTCACATCGTCACACCACCAATGGCGTCCACTCTAATATCCACGGCCTTTGCTTTGTTGATTGTACCAAGAAAAACTGGATCACCCGCATTCTTTTTGACGAGCCTAGCCTCACCTGTGAGGGAACTCTCGTCGAACAAGGTCTCGACACTGGATACGACAGTGCCATCAGAGGGTGGAGTGGCCCCATGCAAAACACGGACGATGTCCCCAACCTCGAGAAGATCAGTGGATACCCTCTCGGCTTTGAGACCTGGAAGAACGGCGAGATCTTCATTCCCGGAAAGCAGATCACCTTTTTCGAGATCTATATTACTCGAATAGAGAACTGCGCTGGAAGGATTACGAGGAGTGACTAAGAGGGCCGCTGCCGGGCGAAGGGAACCCAGTGCCGTAATGGCGTCTGCAGTTCGTGCTTTGGCATATGCCTCGAGGTACCGACCTAAACTAGCAGTGTCAGGTCAGCAGAGGAAACTTTTACTTGCTGCTCACCGCATAACAAGAAGAAGGTGAGAAAGACGACTGAATCAAAGTATGTAGTGGTGTCACCGACTCCGTTTGAAGCGGGTGACTGAGATGCCGCGAGTGCGAGGAGTGCCACAGAGGCGAAATAGGCCACGGAGACGCCGGTGGAAACCTGTAAAAAAAGGATGAGCGAGGGGTGGGAGGAAGAAAGGAGTATACTACAAGAAGGTTCATACTGCCAAATTTGGTAAAGCGGGCGATGATCGGCGTTGGGCTTCCTTTACGCCATGTGGCGGCTATCTCCTTGATAGTACGCTGATGAAAAAGGTCCGCGCCATAGAACATGACGGGAGTCGCCAGAAAGAACATGGACCACTGTATACGAGCGGCGTTTCCATTCCACATGGGCCCCATGAGGTAGCGTTTCGAAGCGTTTCTGGAGGGGACGAGACTCATGTAAGCGACACCGATGATGAACATGGGGATGGTGAAGACGAAAGTAAAGAGCAGACGCCTGAGTATAATTGATTGTTCGCGCCGCTGCATGCTATCGGTGCGCTGCTCGAGCGTGGGGGGGCAATACAGAGAGACAGTGAACGCGGGATCTGCAGAGTCAATACAAGATATGATAGCACGGATGGTAAATTCTGGGGGGGCGGGTTCGTATGATATTCCGATAAGGGGTTCTGTGCGACCCGTGAGTGGTTTTGTGACGACGACCGTCGGGGAGAGGTCGCGCAATGCGTCGAGGACTTTCCCGGGACAACGCCTGACGGGAATGAGCAGGCGGGCGGGAAAGAGGTGGAGATGTACCTACGGGCAATACATGCCGTCGACGCGGAGAGAGATATCACGGCGATTGATGGGGGATGGTTTGCTGGACTCCGGGAAGACGGGCTCTGCGCTGATGAGCTCCACATGGAAACCGCAGCCGTCGATGGTGTCGACGACGGAGGGGATGATTCGACCGCTCTCGACGTGGACGGTCGCGGAGCTGCTGAGGAGACTGACGACGACATGGGAGACACCAGGAAGGGGGGAGAGCATGTCTGTGATGGTGGTGACGCAGGACGAGCAGGTCATGCCGCCGACGGAGAGGGTGAGAGCGAGTGAGCTGGTTTCTGTGGTGACGGTGTGCATGAGGATGCATGTTGTACGGGGCGAGGGGAGGTAGATATAGAGTGTCCAAAGACGCGCACAAATGCCTCATGCGCGCACAAATGCCTCGCTGAGTCAGTTATCATGTGGCTGTGCTCATCTTCCCCCCTTGTAATGCAACAGCGACCGTCCCGATTACCCGCCTTTTTGGGCTGCTCGGACTCGCCCCGCTCGAGCGCCGTCATCACTAGGTCCTCCTCCCGCTCATCCGTCGCCTCCTATCCTGACACCAACCCCGTACATGAGCCCCCCCGTCCCCCCGTCATCCTCGGTATATGTGCCATGGACATCAAGGCCCGCTCAAAGCCGATGCGCGAGATCCTCACCCGTCTCGTCGACTGGTCCCGTGGCGCGATACAAGTCAAGGTCTTTGGCGACAAAGTCATCCTCGATGAAGGCGCGCCCGTCCCCATCTCGCCCGATTTCCCCCGTTCATCTCCCCTTGCAGACGTCGAAAATTGGCCCCGGTGCGACGTCCTCATCTCCTTTTTTTCCACAGACTTTCCCCTCGACAAGGCCATATCTTATGTTAAGCTCCGTAGTCCATTCTGCATCAACGACCTTTCCCCTCAGGCCCTCCTCTGGGACCGTCGTCTTGTTGGTGCCGTCTTGGACCATCTCCACGTCCCAACCCCAAGACGTCTAGAGGTATCCAGAGATGGCGGTCCTCGTCTCGATCCCAGTCTCAGACAGCTTATGGCGGACAAGCTTGGCATCCAACTTGGCGACTTTCGTGTCACCCCAGAGGTATCCATGCGCGAGGACGGCAATGCCATCATCATCGACGGCAAAGTCTTGGAAAAGCCTTTCGTGGAGAAGCCAGTCAGCGGTGAAGACCACAACGTATACATCTACTTCCACGGAGGCGGTGGTCGTCGCTTGTTCAGAAAGGTTTGTTCCATGTCCCTCTCGCACCATCCGCCCTTTTATCTTCAACCCCAGGTCGGAAACAAGTCCAGCGACCTCGATTCATCCCTCAGTTACCCTCGAACCGACGGCTCTTACATATACGAAGAGTTCATCGACGTAGACAATTCAGAAGACATCAAGGTCTACACCGTCGGCACTGACTATTTCCATGCAGAGACCCGCAAGTCTCCCGTCGTAGACGGCGTCGTCCGTCGGAACACAGAAGGAAAAGAAATACGGTGTGCCGAAGTCATTCATCACCCCTGGTTTGTTCTGACCTTGATGTCCTGCCAGCTTCATTACCCATCTCAGCGAACGAGAGAAAACCTATGCCGCTAAAATCTGTCAGGCATTCGGCCAAAATGTTTGTGGCTTCGACATGTTGAGGTGCCACAGCGGGAAAAGTAGCCAGGTGATTGACGTCAACGGCTGGAGCTTTGTAAAAGGCAACGAGTTTTATTACGGTCAGATCGTTTCCCATCCCATCATATGCGAGAGGCATACTCACATCGTTTCCCCGTCTTGGGCCAGACAAAGCTGCCGAGATTCTCGCTAACCTCTGCATACGAGTCTCATCTTCCATAGATCGCCCCCTGCCTCCACCAGACGCCATGTCCCAGTCTGCAAGCTGGCGCCTGAAAGCGAACGTGACCGTTTTCCGCCATGCTGATCGCACGCCAAAGCAGAAATTAAAATTCAGTTTTCCCATCGGTGATGTCTGGATACAACCCTTCGTTCGCTTGCTGAACGGCGAGAAGGAAGAGATTATACTCCGGGAAAAGAAGCAACTGAATCTTGTTGCGAAAGCGGTGGAAGAGGCAAAGTCTCTTGGCGCCGACGGGGACGACCTCGCGAAGCTTACGTTGTTGAATCAAGCCCTTTTTAGTAAGATAGACCTACCCGGAACGAAGACGCAGCTCAAGCCTGTGTATTCGAAGCGGCAGGCTGGCCAGCCGCGGAGACTCACCAAGTTGACCTTGGTATTCAAATGGGGTGGTGAGGTGAAGCCCTCTTCTGCTAATCTTCTTCAAAGGGCTTCCATGCTTCTGTTATCTTCAGTTCACGCACTCGGCAAGATACCAATCCAGAGATCTCGGCGAGAATATGAAAAAAGACCTTTCCATCATGAGTAGGTTTTCACCCCACCGTCCGTGGGCTGTGGCTCATGCTTCCGCGTATAGACAGGGATGCCCTCCAAAATGTCACAGTACGTCAAGGAATTGGTGGTTTTCACAAGTCCACGTTACCAGCCTATATCAGATTTACACCTCATCGGAGCGACGCGTCATTGCTTCAGCAGAGATATTTTCTGCATCTCTGGTTGACAATCAGTCATCCTATCCTCCCTCTTCATCTGCCAGCTCGATCTCTTCCCGTTCTTCTCTGGATGACAATCCGAACAATCCAACACCACGTAAGAGTGGCTCAGGTCCTCAAGGGGGACCGCCTGCTCTTATCATCCGCAAGGATCTTTTGGACGACTCGAATGCTGCGAAGGATCTCATGGATGATGTCAAGAAGCGACTCAAAATACTGCTCAGGCCTGGCGAACCTGAGAAACGACCTGAGCTTACGTGGCCGAAGAGCATGAAAAAGGAGCCAGTTGAAGTTGTGAAAGTAAGTGAGCACTGGGCATCTCCATCTCCCGTCTTATATTGTGATCCAGGAGGTGATTGAGCTCCTGAGCTCCTTCCGCGCTATCATGCGCAAGAACTTTGAAACATTAGATGTTGACAAGATTCAGGAGCGTTGGTATGTAGATGTCTGTGTGCTTTATTCAAGCAAATCAATTACATCTAGGTGTTGCGGCGATGAACCTTGGCTATTCCGAGAATGTTGGGAAAAGTTGTTTGAAGACTTTTGTGATGTAGAACAAAAAAAGTTCGACCCCTCCCGTGTAAGTCAGACAAGGCTCCGTTGTGTCCCATTTATTCATCTCCAACGTCTTGCCACAGGTCTCCGAACTATACGACACCATCAAGTATTGTGCTCTCCATCATCGGCAGTTCTTGTTTGCCATATTCAACGAGCATATTGCACAAGGCACAGACCCAAACCAAGCACAAGATCGCAAACTCCACGAGCTATACGGTCGTGCAAAGGCACTTTTTGACCTGGTCGCCCCCCAGGAGTATGGTATTGATCCCGATGAAAAGTATATCTAGCCCGCTTCTCTGTGATTCCCGGAATGTACGCTGACTCTCAAACTTAGGGAAGAAATAGGAGTCTTGACCTCGCTACCTCTCCTTCGAAAGATCGTCGAAGACCTCGAAGCCGCTCGTAACAATGGAGGAAGTTCTGTCACTCTGTACTTCACAAAGGAGAGTCACATCCACACGCTAGTCAACCTCGTGTTACTATCTGGACTGCCGATAGCCAACAGGCGAATTCCAGAACTAGACTATTGCGTGCGTGCCTCTGGATATTCAGCTTGGTAGAGAAAAAGCTGATTATGTACAATGCAGTCACACATCACGTTCGTCGTACAGTTTCGCATTCAACAAGGGTCTCACTACTTTTCTGCCATAGATTTGAGCTTTATGAAAGGAATTTTGGTCGTGGAAACTCCGACAAAGAGTACTCCATTAAGCTATCTGTGAGCGAGGGAGCTCACTCTTCCAATGTGCTCGATTCCGCCTTGGATGCACGGCATTCTCTCAATGTTCAACCTCGACGGTAGATAGTTCGTTGGGATGTGTGTGATCAATTGACAGCTCATGGAATATTTCAGGAAATTGACTCAGCACTTACCCTATAGCCTGGTGATAGAGAAACTTTCCAAGCACTTCGGAAGGGTTACAGAGGTATGCAAAAGACATTTACTCACCTGATGATATCCATTGCTTGACAACAGGACGATGACACGGGCACGGACACGCCTTATGTTGAAACAGTGCACCACTTGTTACATGACAGGCTGTCCAATGTCAATGACAACAGCAGCAGTGATGATCCCGGTCATGAATTTTTGGCACCACATTCAGAAGTATAATTGCTCTAGAGCTCACAAACTTCTAGAGTGGAATAAACCCTTGGATGCAGTCTAGACTACTTAAATAGTCTCCTGGTTCGTAGTACGCTAGGTAGTTTATGGAGTGGACACCAAGTAATGAATGTAACACTGGAGTGGTCACACTTGCGGAGAAACAATGTCGGGTTACAAATGATCACGGGAAACCGAGACAAAAGTACTACTAGGAACATCTGGACTACAAAGGCACGTGATGAATGTGACCACAGCAAGACAAGTAGTAGGCACTTGTACGTAGGTGTCTCGTGCTGAGATTCGACGGAATGGAACTATACTTCAGGAGGTTAAGCTAATATGGGTACCTTTGTTTTGCAGGCAAGAGGGAAGGCTACACTCGCTATCCTCTGTGGTAGACTGGACATATGTGATAGGATTATTGTACCTTATGATAAGTGCGCAGAGCGCACCTGGATTAAAAGCATGTTAAGGATATCGCTGACTTGCTCGGGCTTATGTCAGAGCGAAGCGAAACGTGTAAGTCTTTCTCAGACTTGGAATTTCATACAGCGCGCTTGGTGACCGCGACAACTGCGAAGATTGCTGGGCAAGAGCCGCGAAAGAAGACTTGTTCTCGGAATACCTGTGGGTAGCGATGAAAATGAAAGGAGGCTATCGACCTTGCGTGAGTCAGACTCACAGCCTGATCACACGTAAGTCTCACAACTTGGAACGACGCACAGAGAGTACCTACATGAAAGCTTGCTTATTCATCACGTCCGCCTCGTTCAGCTGCTCCAGCACACGTTCCTTGAACGCAGTCTTCACGAAGTATAAGACGTCATGAACATGATGTTCCTTTGGTCTACGGGGGTGCCAGTACGCTGTTAGCCTGTTATCTACATCGAGCACCGAGCAGCTCGCCTCCACGGTCGAAATCGTGCTGTGAGGTTGAACATCCCGGTCTGACTTGCAATGAGCGGGTGAAAAACGTCCGTCATGAACCGCACGGTAGGGGGTCGATCAGGGTAGTTGTCAGGGAACGTCACAACAAACTTGAGGACAGAGCCTGCGTAGTCTCCTGGAGAGCACACACGAGTTCGTCAGTGAAGTTTCTAACCCTGAGTTGTTACTACTCGCCTTTGTGCACGAAAAGAACGGCATCCCAGAGGAGCATGGTTTCTGTGGACGGCGTGACATACATGCCAGTTGGGCAATGTCTGTCGTGACGCAAAGACGCATACTCGATGGAGATCGCAGCTCGGGTGAGGGGGCTGACGGAAGCGTCTGAGGTTAGTGCAACTGGATCTGCGACAGTGGATGGAAGCTTAGAGGGTGCATTCCTGGATCGCCCGCTGAGGTCGAGCGTTGGAGATGTCGTCAACACGCCCAACATCGCAGCAAGCAGTGCAGGTAGCGTTTGCAACTACGACGGGTGGAGGACAAGATAACTACGTGCCGGCTAACTAGTCGAGCGAGTTGCAAATAAGCCAAATCGTTCGACGTGTTCAAATCGTCTTGTAAAGTCCTATTGTCATCTATCGTAACCACCTCTGTAGCGTGGACCGTGGCCCCGCCTCGGCCCTCGACGTCCTAGCTTGTCTCTATCCCCTCGGTCCTGACCTCGCTCCCGGTCGGCTTCGCGCGAGTCTGTATACCTACCGTTCTGACTTCGATCGACCGCGGCCCCCCGAATACGAATGCAGTCTTCAAACTGGTGTGATCGGTCTACATCTCTCCCTGGACTTCCTCCTCTATGACCATCGCTGAGCCGTGCGAGTAAGCTAGATCCACTGCGGCCAGTCGGTAATGAAGGAGGGAGAGAGGAAGGCTCACGGCCACCATCTTTAAACAAGCCGAACTTCAACGTCTTTCCACGCGGCTCTAATGGTGGCATGTGCTGATCTTTTCCTCTCCTCTTCACGTTCCGGATCTCACTGAACCAATCATCGACTTCATCATCTTGTTCCCTGAACCTCTTTTCCAGCCTTTCTTTGTCCTTGTTTTTCCCTCGCTTGCCCACGTCTACAGGAGCACCTGCATCCCAGTCGTCTGGTAAACGGAGTCGATCCACAACGATTGCTCGCTCCCTCGGCCCGCGTTTTATGGAAACCAGTTCAGCAGCAGGATCATAGAATGGCCCTGACATGATGTTGTAGGAACTAAACGCAGAGTGCTCCACAGGAAAGTTTGCTGGATGCGGAAGCTCATCACAGTCCTAAAGTCGCCTGGCGTTCAGAATGGACAGGTAATCATAGATTTCACTCACGTCTCCTAAATGACCTGTGTTCGCGCAATTATAACACCATGCCTCTCCATTAACGTATTCTTCGCCTCCTTCGCCGATCGTCAACTGTTTCTTTTCCTCTCGACTCTGTATGTTTACAGTGCGTTCCTCGTCATTCACATACTGATATATGCGCCAGAGGGTTGGACATTCCTAGAGTGTGATGGTCCAATCAGGATGATTTCATGCAACCGTCAGCATTAGTAATAACATACATTCATCTTGTGCTCCGTGGATCCACAGCGATCGCAATCACCGTGGAGGTCAGATGACGCCGTATAAGCAGGGAAACGATTTGGGCATGTCTAAAACGTATTATGACAAGGAATAGCACAATGCACACAATATTCGTACTTTATTGATGTGACCCTTCATGCCACAAGTGTAGCACGTCTTGCTAATTGGACAGCTTCGTGTGGAGTGTTCATCACGAGCACCACAGATCAGACACTAAGGAATTCTGTGAGCAATAGTACGTGTTCGAGCTTTCATGGCCTACTATCTGTATGGTGCACTCATAGGTCTTGTGGTCGCCTTCTGCTCCACAATTTCTGCATTTAAATACTGAAGGTCTCGACTGATTGGATTCTTTTCCTTCAGTTTCAAAATAGCGAACCAATCCAGGGGCCTTTGAACAGATTTAAGGAACATGCGATGAAATGATCACAATCGAACCGACCTTTCGATCTTCGTAATCGAGATATTCTATGTAGTCCTCGTCATCCGAGCTCAATTTTGGGGGTGCCTCAGCAGGAACTGATCCGTCGTCATGCATGATTGTTACATGAGATGGTAACAACAGTTTATTGTCGTCTTCGTAAGAATCCGCGGACCCTGCAGTAAGAGAACTATCCTCCACAACTACAGGAGTGTCGTCGATGACGAAAAGACCAGGATCGTCGGTGGTGGACACAGATATCTGCAGGGAGGATGATCTATGGCGTCGCGTGGATTCGTTGAGTTCATTGCATCTATTTCCGACTTCCGGTGAATGAGCCCTTGGGGGCCGGGTAGAACTGCTGGCACTGGCGAGGGCATTGGGTGTCTTCCCTTTTTTCTTTTGTCGCTTTTTTTTGTCTTGCACTCGACTGCGGCAACCAGGCGAAGTATTTTCCAGATCAGACGAAATCTCAATGACCTCGAGTCGAGGAGAGACGGTAAGATCGATGATTTCTGCCATTCAGCCGACGAGAGGTTGAGTGTGACGGTGTCGAGTCACCAAGTGCAAGCTGGCGCCCAACAGCCACACTCGATGTGTTCATCGTTCGAAATGGCTGTGTATTCGCGCGACGAGTCTCTCTCCCTGCTAAACTCGAGGACTGAAATATGTAACCAGACCTGACGGCGAAAGTGCAACCAATTTATTATCCATGGCCGAGTCTGCGTACTCCGTAGTCCCTGTTCATTTGCGCCATTTGAATTCAGGTTCATTTATTTGATACTCAGCATGTAATTCATACGAAAGACGCGAGAAAAAAGATACGGGTCCACGATATCATATCATCCCGGGACCGTGTTTTCTTCGGCGCTTTCCATCTCAAGACTCGCGTCCACATATGTCAGTCAAAAAAAAAAAATCAGAAAGCATGGGATGAGATAGTAAACCTCTTGAACGTATATCTGAGCCTCGATCTTAGCCAGACAGCCGACATGGAAAGCTATCAACGCACCCGAGGAACGCAAGATCTTTCTGTGTGGCACCCGCACTCGCGGCTGCTCTTTCCGCAGGAGTCTGATCGATTTCGTCTGTGGGGAAGTAAGAAGTATCCGTTATCGAACGTAGGTTAGGTACGAAGGGAGAGTCGATGCGGCGGATCGAGTCCCAGTCAACTCCATAGAAGAATGGGTGGCTCTTGATTTGAGCTGCATTCAATCGACAGTCTGGTGAGGCCATAAGCCTGGCATATTGTCAACACAGTGTGCTAGGTAAAAGTGTCCGCGCCACTTACCTGCGGACCAAGTCCTCGGCTTCCCGACTCAAGTGCACGTCGTCCGGAATCGCTAAGTAATGCTGCCACTGCATAATTTTTTGATATGTTTCCTGTGTCGACTCTGAGCAGAATGGTGGATACCCAACCAGGCACTCGAACATGATTGCCCCAAGTGACCACCAGTCGCATTCATTTCCATATCCCTTTTGCTGGAATATTTCTGGTGCGATGTAGTCTGGTGTACCAACAGTAGAATATGCCTGTGGATTGTATCGGGTCAGTGTTAACGGTGCGCTGATAAGAACGGCATACTAGCTTGCGCCGATTAGCTTTCCACGTGGCGATTTGATCTTTACTAGACATGGTCAGGTGAATGGCATTCACAGTGACGCTGTTCCGCGCTGCAGTAGCGGGTGATTGGGGGTTGCTTGCTAAATCCAACAGTCTCTGATAGTAAGTGGAGTCGTGTTGTTTGTGGAAGCCCGTCGAAAGACCGAAATCGGAGAGCTTGATATGGCCATCCTTGTCTATTAGGATATTGTCTGGTTTGATGTCTCTGCAAAGGGACACTTGGAGAAGAGTGCATTGGGCTATGAAATTTTTTTATTTACCTATGGATGAAGCCCAGCTTGTGAACAGCCTCGATTGCGAGGGTACACTCTGCCATGTAGAATCGAGTGACATCTTCAGAGAAAGTGTCATACTTGATAAGCATGGTCATAAGATCTCCGCCAGGAAGGAACTCCATGATCAAATATAGCGTCTGGGCATCCTGGAAGGAATAAAAGAGTTGTACAACCCAAGGAGAGTTGGATTCTGCGAGGACATCACGCTCAGCACGGACATGAGCTAGCTGTGTGGTCATGCACGACTGAGAGCATAACAGTAACTAAAAGTGCCGCGTACCTGGTCTTTCTTTAGCATCTCCTCCTTCTTGAGGGTTTTCATCGCGTATATCTTACCGGTATCAAGTTTCTGTACAAGGCGAACCTACATACTCCCGGAATGAGAATGAAGTGAGAAGGTGGAATACGAAACCGGCACCGACTTCACCGAACGCGCCTTTGCCGATCACTTTGACCGTCCTGAAGTCGTCCAGACCTAGACGTGTTCGTCGAAGGCGAAGGAATGTTGATTCTTTCTTCCCCAGTTGCTGCAGATGGCGGACCTTCCTCTCGTCCGATATCATGACGTCTGCTTGAAGTTTTCTCTCCAGCTCTACGCGCCTTGCAAGTCCCGGTGTCAGCAAGATGCTCATGTTGACTACAACACTATTAACGACGCATACCTAGTGTTTCGTTCGATTGCGGCATCTACAGCAACTTTATAAAAGTGCTCGAGCTTCAGTTGTGCAGCCTTAGCTCGCGGAATAGCATCCTCAGAGAAACCGGCGGAGCTGCGCTCGAAGTACACATAATCTGTGGGTTTGTCTGAGCTGGTAGTTGCTGATGTCGAGGATCGCGTGCTGGTGCTTGAGCGCTGCATAGCCCAACTAACGAGGTGACTGTTTAGACTGTCAAGGAAGGTTATGTAGTAGTTGCGATGGAAACCAGCGAAACGAACAGCACTGGGTAAGGTAGAGTTACACTAACTGCTACTACTATTGATGTACCTGCTCGACCTCAACACGTTCAATGGTGCTCCTGCCACATCCACATGTAAACCTAGGATGATAAATCAATGCTCAAGTCGTTAAGGCTCTTGTAAGTTATCGGCGTGTCGGCGGATGGGTCCATCTCATCGATTGTCAGGCTCGCTCGATTCCCAAGTCGACCGTTCGTGTCGGTTGTAAAACACGGATCATATCATCGGGCTAGTTGTTGTCCAACTGCTGCGTGACTGGTTTTTCGTCTCCATGCCAAGCTTGATATTCCTCTAGCCATTAATTTGGTTCTAATTCCTTCGAAACTCACAGCAAATGTCCGCCGTGTCAACGAAAACATAGCTTGATGATCAGAGCACGATGATGCAAAATAGGCACGAAAACACTAAGGTGTGATGCAAATAGCACACAGAAATAAAGCAAGTACATGTGCAGAACACGTTAGTCAAAGAGAAGACGAGAAAGCGAGTGTCCTCGTGAATTAGTCTCTATATCTGCAAGTCAAGTGATGGAGTCGGGGATTTAAGACAGATCACACTTTGAAGCCCAGGCATGCCTATGAACTTGACATTTTTTTTTTATAAGCCCTCGAACCTCGATACGACCTCCGACACTTTGGACTTGTCCTGGGGCTCGCTATCGGCCTCGTCGCCGGGACCGACCTCCGAGACGCATCGGGAGCATGTGCAAGCAAAGGCCCATCCTCGGGCTAGTTCCATCCGTCTTCGACGTCGGCAGGCCTGTGCAGTCTCGTCATCGTGTTGGGTGACGTCGACATATGCAACGGTAACTTGGTCTCCTGCCTTGAGAGGACGAGTGGCGATGAGATGCAGTTCGGACGTGCCAATAAAGGTCGGCCGAGCGGATGGGTCGCACGAATGGGTAAGCTGTATGGAGGTGCCGTGTTAGCAACAGCCTGATCGGATTGCATGGAAATACGAACGTAGGATGATACGAAATAGAACCCCGCTCCGACTTGCTTTTGGGTACCGTACAGCGTTCGCGTCTTTTCTACATCTTCCGGCCTTGCCGTAGGTTCGGGCTGTACCAGTCGTAAATACAGCGTTGTCAGCGTACGTCCACGGCCGATGATCACACTTTACCTTGTCGTCCCTTCCGCCCCCAAAGCAGACACCAAATGCATTGTACGCCATCATGCCAAGGTAAACCGAGAGTCGTTCCTCTGTTGCTAGGTGCTCCAATCCCGGAATTGCAAGTTGCAGTACGGTTTTGAACAGCTTACTATTCTCTTCAGAAGCAGCCACATCAAGGTAGCGCAACCGCTCGAGATGGTCATTGAACGTGTAGTCCCCACCGTCGGTCAACACTACATTGGAGTTACTCAATGACGAGTGTCCCATGGAGGTTATCATATGTGCCGTCTCGATGGAAACTTGGCGTGCAATAACACGTGCCATCAGCTCTGGTGCAGATTTACCGCATTTTTTAATGTATTCCGCAAACGCAGCTTGGGCACGATCTCTCTCGTCCCTGGAAGAGTTGGCAGTTTCTGGGATCAAATGCTCAGGTAAAGGTGGTTCGAGCGTGAAAAGTATGCTCTGCGAATAGGTCTTGGCCTTGACATGGCACTCCTTCGAGCAATAGACAGAGTTGAAGCGGTCAGAGTCAGGGCGGACAACAGTATCCCCTTCGATGGAACGTAAGCAATGGCTGCAGTGAGTTCCCTTGCCTTGGAGATCCGCATCAAGAGCAGTGGCGATGGGTTCCTCCTTTGGTTTTATAAGCAAAAGTGAACGCTGATAGAACTGAAAATTACCTTGTAGATAAGGTCATTCGGTTGAAAGTCCTTGGTGCAAACCATGACTCTCTTGCGCATGGTCGCATTAGTAAACTGCCCGTCAGCTATGTGCGAAACATCGACATTTTGAATGATAACATTCATCTCTTTGCGGGGGAAATGGTTATAGTAACCTATTTCTTATTGTTTAGCTCAGACGCCTTGTCTTCTCGAATAGCAAGGCATACCTTCAGCACGGGTCTTCACCTACAGGCACGAACGTTTCAACAGGAGAGCGGCAGTTCAAGCGCATCCAAAACAAAATATTCATATCAGATCGTCGCACCGACAACGAATAGGAAAGGTAAGGAGAGATCGTAGGGTGATAGCGACTACACAGCGTACAGCAGTGTGCAATGTACGTTCAAAGTCGTGTGTTAAGATCACTTATAGTCATATTGCAGGCGTCTGGGTGCCTGGGTCTGTGACATTGTCCCACTCCTGTGAGGACGCTTCAGAGGGTGGGCCCGAGGGGGACAGCTCGTCGCCTTCGTCAGGGGTGGGAGGCGAACCCTTCCTCTCAGACAAGGGGGGTGAACTCACGTCCAAGTTAACGAGCTGCATTACAAGCTGTGGTACGGATACTTAGTGCATGAGATATCGCAACATACAACGATGACCGACCTGGAACACGGGTGGAGAAAGACTCTTTTCGTAGACCATGATCAATTCAAGGGGCGAGGGATACACCCGAATTGCGCGATAAAAGCACAATGCAGCAGGCATGTAGAAAGCGGACCCTGTTAACGCATATGATTAACACCTCCAGAGGACCCGACTCAATGCACCTTTAACACTCATTGTTTCCCCCATATTAACCTGAGTCATAAAATACTGGTGTCTCTCGTCGTGGTCGGTGGGGACTTGTTCGTTCCGAATTCTCTCCAAAGCGGTGGTGAGCTCGCTTGGATCGATACCTCCGGTACTTGCTGATGCCTCTGAAGGTGTATGACTCTTCTCAATGCGCTTCTTCTCCTTGCCTAGGTCACGGCCCCTCAACCTCATGCTGGCTCCGGAAGAAAACAGACATACGAAGTTGTCTGCGGAACGTAGCGTCCGTTCTCCGCTTGTGATCAAAGTACACAGCATAGGCGACGAGACTCCCGACAGCAATGCCGGCGACGGTGAGCATCGTGGTTGACCTGACCATCCTGGAGGATATCAAGGAGAAACAACGGGAGCGTGACTGAGTAAAAAATTGATATTTCAAGAGAATTTATGTACATTACGTAATCAATACTAGACCCTTCCCGCCTCATAGCGAATAATCCGGAGTTGTACCGTCTGAGCATCCAAACCCATAAGACGATCCTCAAGCGGCACACCACCCTGCATCAAGGAACACAACGGCTATTCGGGTGGGGCGGATTCGGGGATAGCCTTGCCAATCGCTCGTGTGAGATATCGTGGGGGATATACGGTCAAGGCCAGCTGTCTCCAGGGTTAACAAGCGTGTTCGGTCGTGTCGACAACAAGCCATCTGCCAGGCGGCTCTGCGCGCGTCTTGCCGACGCTGAGGGCAGCGGTGTCAAGCACGGTGGCCGTTGCGGACGCGGATGTAACCGGCCAGCGGATGTTCCCACGGGTGTTCTCCTTTGACGTTGAAAGGACGACACGGCTTTAGACCAGAACTGCCTCCTAAGCAGCTCTCGCGGATCCCGCAGGTGGGATCTGGCGGTCGAAATTTACAAAGAAAGCGCCGTCTGGGTTGTCATGAGCGGCATGGGCACTGCGCCGTCGTCGTCTGTTACGTCTCATCACGGTACCGACACCGACATTCTTGACCATGACCTCTTATCACCCGCCCACCACGCCGTTTTGCCCGCACACGACCATCAGGTAGCCCTCGAGCTCGAGCTTGCTTGCCTTGCGCAGTCTGACACCGCCATGGACGACCCTGCTGCTCATATGGCACTCCAGCATTCTCGTGACCACATCTTTGGCGACATCGACCACGTTGGTGACCATGTCAAGGATGACCATATCACAATGGTCGAGGCTGTGGACCCGGCCGTCACCCAACAAGACTCCCAGCAACAGTCGCCTGAGTCTTCTTTGGAACTAAAACGTGTCAAGGTGAGCTTCTCCTCTTCCCATCTCGCTGGTGGCATACCAGCCACTTTGCTATCACATCCATGACGGCTCTGCCGTCATTCCTGCAACGTGTTCAGGTGCCCCGCGAAAGCTCCTTTTATTCAAAATGTCTGCGCATCCCTTCTATTCATTTGTATCCCCGTCATTTGCATGACCTCATCCAGCGCTTACTCTGACCGACACTTGTCGTGTTCTTCAAAGGTTTATGAACTCGTTGGATCTCGATGGGTTGATCAAGGCACTGCGTACTGCGCTGGCCAGCTGGATGACGCAAATCAAGCGTACCTCGTCGCCCGTTCCGAGCTCGACTTTAACAAGATCATTCTCTCAACCGCCATCCGTTCCAATGACGTATATCAGCGGCAACAAGGTATGTACAATTCGATGCATTTCGTGTGGAGATTCACGACGCATTATATGTGTCGTTCGGAATTCATGGCACCCACAGAGAGCCTGATAGTGTGGACGGAACCCAATGGGGCCGACTATGCCCTAAGTTTCCAAGACGCTGAGGGATGCGCGGAGGTGTGGAACTTCATCATAGAGGTCCAACGTCACTTGAATTCTGGAGGTCAGCACTGTTTCACCCTTAGCCCAGGTCTCGCCTCGTCCTCTCTGACCTGTCTGACCAATACATATCTTGCCGAATTTCACCCAGAAGACCGGGGCATTGGTTCATCCTCTCCAGGTTGCGAGCACTCTGCAACCACTGTTAACATTATCCGCACTGGCCATCTGCCCACTCCTCAGCTTGGCAACATACAAGATATTGAAGGCGCGATCAAAACCCTTTCGAGGGGTCAAGCGGTCAAGGAAAAAATATGCGAGTACATACAGCGCGAGGTGAGCTGTGTTTTACGGTCCTATATCATTGGGTCACATTGACGAGAGTGACAGCACTACATCAAAGCCCTTATCGATGTTCTGAACATGGCAGAAGACCTTGAGAGCCTTGACAACTTGCATGCCCTGTGTAGTCTAATGCAAACCATTTGTAAGTGCGGGACATTGTTTCGCTAGCATCATTAACATTGTTCAGTGATGATGAACGACCATGGGATTTACGAGCATATACTCGAGGATGACATCTTCTTTGGAGTAGTCGGCATGTTTGAGTGTACGTTATGCGCTTCTCATGCCTTCTGTGATCTTGACTTTAGCGACATAGATGATCCAGAGTTTCCTACACACAAGGCCAACTACCGTGAATTCCTCCATCTCAACACGCACTTCCATCAACCAATCCCGATACGAGACGATGTTATCCGGAAGAAGGTCCACCATACCTACCGCCTCCAGTTCCTCAAGGATGTCGTGCTTGCACGCGCTCTCGATGACTCAACGTTCAACGTTTTGAACTCTTGCATCATCTTTAACCAAATAGATATTATCAATCATATTCAAAATGATCCCATCTTCCTCCACGACATAGTCAAGTTGTATGTGAGCGAGGAGGTGCTCGCTGGACCCAGAACAGGACCGGAGGACGAGGGGGGCGAGGAGGGGGCATTGAATGATACAAGAAAGACACCTCAAGAGAAGATTTCAAATGGACACGGCACACGCACGGCCACGCAGTTCTCATTTGGTCCTATGGGCAACCTCACCGAAAGCGACAATGCATTCCGTCGTGAGGTTGTTGCACTCATTCAACAGCTCTGTGCAATGGGCAAGAATGTCCAGCTGCCTGCGCGGTTAGCACTTTTCCGAACATTGGTTGACCGAGGGATTTTATTCGCTGTCCAATGGGCATTTTCGTTGCCTGAAAAGGAGGAGACATCAAAAGGTATGGTCGGCTCTGCTGGCGAGATCATGGCTATCTTGCTTGATCATGACCTGCATGGCGTTCGTGGACATGTATGCAAACAAGCCGCTGCCCTTGAAAGGGAGAAGGAGGCTGATCGGTTAGGAGCTGACAAGGCAGAGACACTTTTGAAACAAATGTGTCGAATCATGGCCCAGAGTCGGGATGTGGCAGTGCAATGTCAAATCGGCGACGCATTGAAAGCTCTACTAGATGTGTCACAGAACGTTGGCGGACCCGGTGCCACACCTGTAGGTTCTCCCTCTAGAGTCATGTATACGCCATTGACATTTTGACTTAGGCGGCTATTAGCGCGAAGCTTTTGGCTCGTCCAAAAGACGATCCGGGAACTGAGAGGTTTCTAGACTATTTCTATAAGAATTGCCTAGAGGTCCTCTTCAGACCCTTCAACGATATACCAGATTTTAGGAAACAAACAGGTGTGCATTTTATGAATCTTGGGAACAAGAACTGAATTTGATTTATTCCAGACCTAGCTTTAAAGCTCTCCCGAGAGAAGACTAATCTTTTCCTGCACTTATCTGACTTACTTTGCAATTTCGCCCAACAACATGCGTTCCGAAGCCATTTCTATATGCTCTCTTCAAATATATCCGCTCGCATGGCTACACTACTTGGTGTTCGAGATAAGCACCTTCGGTTGGGTTCGTGGTGGCCCTTGTGCGATTTTACGATCTAATGCCTTTGCTGCGTCTTAATTCTAGCTGCATTCCGATTTTTCCGAATATGTCTTAAGATCAACAACAAAAACTTTCTCGCTCATCTTCTGAAACTTGATGTTTTCAAGCCCATCTTGAAACTCTCACTGCAGGAATCGCATCGGGACAGTCTACTGAGTGCTTCGTGTCAAGAATTCTTTGAACACATGCGACGGGTAAATTAGCCGCTTTCACTATTTCACGTCGAGGCTCACAGCACTCTCCACAGGAGAACATAAAAGACCTGATTAACCATTGTATGACAGTTCATGGAGACATTGTCCGTAAGCTCGGCGACACAAGATTGGGTGGGCCACGTTTCTCTGCATTCATCCGCCGATGGGAAATCAATGTCGAACCTCTACCCAAGGAGGAGGCCAAGAACGACCGGTAAATCCAGAGCGAGAAAAGAAACCTGCTTGCTAATTTGTTTCAGAAATTCCACTGAACTGCATCGCATGGAACGTAGTATTGATGTTGAAGAAGAAGAGTACTTTAATGGCGATGACGATGAAGGTGACGCGGCACCTCCGTTCATTAGTTCAGCAGCCCTTTCAGGTCGTGCTGGTTCCCCGTTAAACATGGTCAAGCGTAGACGACACATCGCTATCGCTCCGTCCAAACTCCCACGGCCTCAAGGACTCATCCTCCCTCGTACACCTCCCCTACCTTCTCTCCTGGACTATGGTGATGACGATGAGGAGGAAATCAAACCCATGTCCTCTCCAGAAATACCCCTCACTGTTACTCCATCGAGGGTTGTCCCCAAGGAGAACTCACCTACACCACTGTCCCCTTCCATGGATGTACCCCCAAGCCCACGGTTAGCGCATCGCCAAATCTCTCGACCGTCTTCTATCCCTCGACGACGCACTCATGAGGAAGATGATAACGTTCTAGAGTCACTCCTACACCAGAAAGGGAGCACTTCCTCACCTTTGCTAAGCGATCCGTCCACCAAACCGAACCCCAAATCCCCATTAACACCCATACGGTTGTCTGAGAAACGGCGAAGAGAAAATGACGACGAGGACGAGTTGCTGGAACGTCTCGCCAGCAAACCGAAGCGCGCTGATCTCGGCGCCCAGAAAAGAGACGAACCGGCTGGGGGTCGAGCTGGTGCGATGAAACCGGGTGATGACCCACCTAAACGGATGAAAGTAACGTTTCGTCCGTTGGGTATGACCGTCACACAATCGGTATCGCCGATCCCTCCAGATCGTGGTGCAAAGGACGGAGATATGGGGTAAATCTCATGTCATCTTTGATGGGTATGCCACGGGATTCGCTTGGGGGAGATGCGGGTTAAATAGGGCACTTCATTGGTGCACCACCATGCATATGTCTACTTCGTGTTCTTGTTGAACACCGTTCAGCCACCAAGTCTCAGTCTCAGTAGTGGTATTACTTGGTACATAGGACTCAATACTAGTACGCAGTAGAAGGATCTGATTGTGCATTCACTTTGCTTGAAGCCAAAGTACTGATCAAAGCGACGGTAAGGAGAAATGGAATAGGAAGTGATGTTGATGCATTACATCTCACACCACCTTGGGCCTACGGAACAGAGGGTATGGGCAGACAGTACTCTTTGAGCACACAGTCCCAAGGCTCCTGGGCTGCCGATTGTGTTTAACTGTCGCGTTCGTTAGGCGCCCCTCCAAGGATTGGATCATATACAGTACGTACAATGACAGGTAAAGAGGGATAGAGAGCAGTTTCGAGCTGGTGTAAGCCTTCGTCAGAGGGAAGCCACTTTCCCGGCCACTTTCCCAATCACCATCTTTCCAGGATTATTTGAGTGAATCACCGGCTATAGCGAACGCGAAGAGTAAGCCGATAATCCACAGGAATAAATCGATAGCTGGTACGAGGGGGCCGACAGATGTGCCAGAGGTGGCCTACTTAACATGTCTCGACGCGGGGATCTATCATTAGGCACAACCGAATACAAAGCTGGTGGTGGCGCCGTTCTTTAGGCAAGTTCCCACGAACTAAGCGGGTTTCCATCGACACCTGTGTACACTGCACCAACTAGTTCTGGCGTCAGCACTACTTCTCAATATTCGTAGAATCTATTAACCGGTACAGCGGAAAAGTTAGCAAGAGTTTTCAAGATTAGTGGGAACCGTTTGGACTGGACAGAAAAAGTTCACTGCCCCAGTGAGGCTCGAACTCACGACCTTCCGATCACCAATTAAATAACAGTCGGACGCTGTAACCAACTCAGCCATGGGGCATACACTAATAAATTCCCTACAATATAGTGAATAACCTTTGGAAGGCGCCTAGATACTATTAGAGATGTAAGGATTAGCTGCTATTCTCTCTGAACCTAGTTAATTGATATCATTACTATTTTGAGTAATATATATTTAATATTTAGTAAAGAGAAAAGGAGTATTTTAAAAAATTATAATTGTAATTTTACAGATGAATAGAGAGAAATTGAAAATGTAAAGAAAAAGATGGAATATATAGAAAATAACCCCAAATTAGAGCTAGATAAAAAATATAGACTTATAAAAAAAGAAGCTTTGTAAGAATTATACTTACTTATATTAGTAAAGTTACAGAAGACTTAATATTACAAGTACATATAGTAGCTTAAAAAACTATTCCAATATTTGCATGTTTTGCACTAAATGCAATGGTTGTCAATAACTACTAATTATTATGCTAGGTTATAAGTATATAAAATATAGTACTTGCTCTTGGCTTTCTATTGGTCTAATAATCAAAGCATTTGATTATGTTTTGGTAATGTTATGCACTGCTAGATAGCAGTGCCAAAAGCTTAAAGAAAAGAGAAGGGAAATCTTGAGTTAACATAAGTATATTACAAGTGCTCAAGACTAGAGCTCTTGAGATGCTAAGGCTATAGTATTTATACTACAGCTACCTGTGCACAGACCAAGACCCTAATGGGAATATTCCAATTATAAGGCATGGAAATCAAAAAGAAGAGAAGCCAGCCTGGAAACCATCAAGGATCTGGCTTCTGAAAATGGAAGAAAAACATTAGAAATGAAAAAAAGTTATCAGGGATAAGACATGAGGCTAACCCTATGCCCTGGGTTATCTGACCCATCATATGTCCTAATAAGATAACAATTAGATAATCACATGGAAAAGATAAGATAAGATCATGTGATAAAGAAAAGAAAAAACATATTATAACAGGTAACATGGCAATCATATTAAAATAACAACTTATTAGAATGGTTTTTTAACTTTAAATAGAATATGGTATCTAGTATCTGATATAATCTTTCTTGGCCTTGATAACTGCCTGAATTCTTCTAGACATGCTTTCTATCCATTTTTGACACTTCTTTACAGAAATTATTTCCCACTTTACCATTACTCCATCCTATAATTGACAAACTCCTGTAGATACCCTCTTATAACCTAAAAGGCATTTTTTTAAATGACCCCAAGTATGTTTAATAGGATTAAGGTTTGGAAATTGAGCATATCAATCCTGAAGCTTGATATCTTGCTATTATATACTCTGCAAATACTGATGATCTTGTTATATGACCATGAGACTCACTTGCCTAAACAAGATTAACTCTAGGCATAGGTTTGATTCTTTATTCAGAGTATTTCCCACATATAGCATTGGTTATATAATATGGCAGATCTTAAGATACAATTCAGATTCATAATGCTGATAATATCTGATCTTCTAATCTAGATTAGTGTTATATTTCATGTCTCTAACCCAATTCTGACCTAGCTTATGCCTGATCCTTATACCCAGCAAGCCCCTAAGTCTTCATACAACTCTGGTTCCTGTCTCTACTCCATCTTGTACTTACTATGCCTATATACTTTTGCTCCACCATTAGTACCAGTCCTCTGGCCTCTATTTCCACCCCATCCTAGTTCTGACCTTGATTCTATTTCTATTCTCAATATATATTACCTTGCCACCTTAGTTTTCACTTTGTTTCCTTCAAACCACTCCATCTTAACTCCATACCATTATCCTGCCCCTATTTCTCACCATTGCTAGTATTCCTGTTTCTGTTCCTTGTCTTCCCTTGCTTCTTTCTGCCATTCTTTAGTTTTAGTCTAATAAGATTGAACATTGTCTTTCCTAACATTTTCATTTGTCTCTTAGTTACTTAGACATCTGCTTTGCTTTTGAGTTATACTTGTCTTATTTTGCTACATCCTTAGTTAGTTCTGCCCTTTTTGAGGTATAAGTACTATGGTTCTGTATTCTATACCTCAGTTCAAATATTAACAAAAACACCCCATTTCTTTATCTTTACTCTGCCTAAGCTACCCAGCTCATACTACAATCCTCTAGATTACTTTAGAGGGCCTCTGGGGCCTTACAATCTCCCTAAAAGAATCCTAAAGCCATCTTTATTATAACTAGGCTCAATGCTCCTTGTCTTGCCTGTTACTCTAATTGAGTACTAAAACCCATCTCTGATTATCTCTGACCACTCCTGTAAATTGGGACATGCAAGGCATGCAAGGGCACATCACATAAGATAAAGCCAAGTCCCATTTAATCCAGTGAGAATTACCTTTAATCCTTTCCAGACCCCCTTTAAACTTCCTTAAAAGTCTTTGGAGTATGTTACTCCCATGAGCCAAGCCCCATTAGGACATTTGTACTTAGAATCTGTTATCTGAATTCTTACTATATGTCTAGAGATAAGTTTTAACAATTAGAATCTGATCTGTGGTAGAAATTCAGATGAGATCTTCTTGGCCTTATAACTGCCTGGCCTTATTCATATCTGCCAATGCTATATAATTTTCTTTTATTCTCCCATATTCTTATGATATGGTTTCTCTTATATTCCTAATCTGCAAGGCCACTGCCTTACTTCTATCCTCTGCTCCATGCTTCTTTATTTATTAGCATCCATACTTACTGCTATTGATGTCCATAGATAGTAGTTAGTTATCCTGTACTGAGTCTATGCACCTCTGCTGCTAATATATAAAGGTAGGAAGAGACTTAGGACAATCTAGTCTTAATTACCCTTTGTTATTAGGTCTTAACTGGTACTAGTTCTTATGTAGGGTGGTGTTCACATTTTTATTGGGCCTTGACTCACTTTCTTTCTTTTACTGCCTAGTTTGGGGCCACTAGCACAAAAGCCCTCTTATTATTATTATTCATTACATGTTATATACCAGATCCCATTGTAAGCTTGTCATTGTCATACTTTGAATAGGTGCATAACACTTGTTTTCTAAACTGGATTTGAGCTCTTATAGAGGTATGCTTGAAATCATTATCTTGCTAAAAATGATTTCACCCAAAGAAATTCCAGAATTTTTCATGCTCTATAATAATTCTTTTTTCAAAATTGCCACATACTATTTAGTATTCAATCTTTTTTCAATCTTACTCAAAAATTTCACACTATTCTATCTAATACAGCCCTATATTATGAGTGATTCTCCTTTAAACTTGACTATATCTTTGATCTTCTTAGAACTTATTTCCACTTTTTTTTTTTTCCACATATAATCTTGTCTATTTAATCCAATTCTATTGATTTTAGTCTCATCTGACCAAATCACCCTCTTTCAGTCCTCTGCACTCTGATGCTGGTACTTTAAAGTAAAGGCCAACCTGCTTTTTCTATAAATAGCAGAAAGAAGAGGTTTTTTTTTCTTCATTATAGCTTTCAGAGAAGCTTTCTTGAGGGTATTTCTAACTGTTTATGGGCAGACAGGAGTGCTGACAATAGAATTGATGAAATGAGTGGTCTGAACTGCATTACTGGCCTTTCCAGTAAGAATATTTGTTGATAGGAGAAAATTTTAAAGGATAATCACCATAATAATTTTCCTTCTCTAATTGGATTTTATGAAGGACCCTAGCCACAGTAGGTTTTCCTAGACCAGTTTGAGATGCAATTTTTCTACAGGAAAGATCAAGAGAAACAAGAGAGATAATATTAACTCTTTAAGCAGCAAAAAGATGTATTATAATAGAGATAAGGGAATTTATTTGTGATGGTAGGGTTTATATATGCTGCAGGCTAATTAGTGACATAAGAGTGACATAATATATTACTTACCTAAGATATATAATTATCTTACAGTACTTCAGGGTCCAATATATGTAATGGGAATTCAAAGTCAAAAAACTGTTCCAATGAGTTGTCATTTTGATATGGTTGCCATGTTACCAAAACATAACCAAATGCTTTGATTATTGGATCAATAGAAAGCCAAGAGCAAGTACTGCATTTTATACACTTATAGCCTAGCATGATAATTAGAAGTTATTGATAGCCATTACATTTAGTGCAAAACATGCAAACATTGGGACAGTTTTTTAAGCTTACTGTAGTATATCTTAGTTCTCACATTTTCCTTTCTGGACTACTCTGTTCCAACCCCATACTTTCTTCCACTCTTACTTTCTTTCTCAGTCTTGTTTTAACTCTCACCTCTTCTGGCCACTTTTTAGTTTCAGTCTGACATAACTTGATGCTGTTATCTTTGAAATCTTTATTTGTCTCCATGATACTTTGACATTTACTCTTGCTTTGAGACAACTCCAGTCTCATCTTCTTTTCTTACTTGAACTTTGCACTATTCCAAACTATAAGTACTATACTCCTGTATATAGTACCTTAGTTTGAATATTATTATGATTGACCCCATTATTTTTCTTTTTTTCATCTTAGCTTCTGACTTTGCATGTCTTTGACACTTTCTTGTTACATTCTGAACATTTAAACTTCTTCTGTTCCTAAACTTCTCCTTAGTCAGTGGATATTACTCATTATCTGCTTCCATTGCATTTCATTCATTTTCACACAGATTATTTAGTTATCCTTAGTTATCTCTATTGACTTATTCAACTGAGTCTGAATCCTATCTACTATAATATAAGTAGTGTACTTTACCCTTCATGTTTTTTATGCTACTTCTGCCTTATCTTGTTCTATCTTATCTTGTCTATTCCACTTCATTCTTTACTAAACATTATTGGAATCCTTAGCCTGCTTGCAACCCTAGTTGGAAAGCATTCCTTTATCTACAACTAGCCCCAGCATCCTAGTCTCATTTTCAACCTTTACTAAGGGATTAGAGTGCCATTCTGCATTTGCACCATTGCTCTAGTCCCAAGGCTGACCTTAGTTGAGCCTTCCCCTTAGCCCTAGCCCACAAGGTCTATATTAGCCCCTACCTAGGCCTAGCATAACAAATATCAATGAAAATATCCCCCATCTTAACTTTATTCTCACTCTAATCAAGCTTTCTAGCTTGCCCTCTGATCCTTCAGTTTACTCTGAAGTACCTCCAGGCCTTAGTGGAATTCTTAAGGAAATTCTAAGGGCTTACTCTTATTATAACTAGGCTTGATGCTCCTTGTCTTGCCTGTCTTTTATGTTAAGCTATAAGACTGATCTTTTCTCTATCTCCAACCTCTCTTGTAAATCAGAATACTAAGCTGTGCAAGGGTGCACCACATAAGATAAAGCCAAGGTCCATTCAACTCAAGGAAAACTCTACTTGATACTCCTGAAAACCTCTGGACTTCTTCAAAAGCCCTCAGAGCTATGCACTTAACCCTGGAGTTTGCTCCTAGAGTTTTTCTTCTTCATAACCCTGGGTTCTAGCAGTATCTTGTACCTAGAGCTTACCCTCTCAAGCACCCTTCTAGGGTCTTTGTCATATCTTGTGCCATAAAGTCTACTTCATTCCATTTCTGGTGCAACTCCAGTTGCTTTACACTTATTAGCTACATATTATTTAGTTTCTTTTACCTCTGTTCTCTTTCTACCTAATAATACCTATGACTTCATATATGTAGCTTTGAGCCATTCCAATATAACTCCATAATAATTTCATTCTCACTTCCTGTTCCTGTTCCTTTTCTGTTTCTATTACTTTCTAATTTTATTTTGACATGACATTGTTAGCATTATATCTAACATCTCCATTCATATTCATATCTAGGTTGTATTTGGCATTTGTCCTTGCTTTTGAAACAACTCCTGTCTTATCTCCCTTTTTCTCTTAGATAATCTGGTTTTCTGAGATATAATTACTATAGCTTTGTATCTTGTATCTCAGTTTGAATATTAACTTAACCCAGTGTTTTCTATGACTTACTCTAACCCTCTGACCTTTTTCTGTCCCCTTCTGAAATTCAGGACACTAGAACTAGTACAAAGATGCACCATATAATATTATAATTTTTCTTAGTTCTTACCATATCTTTGATTCTGAAACCTTTTATAGTACTCTAAACCCATTTGCAATTCATATTGCAAATCCAGATACTGTTTTATCTTTATTAAACTTAGATAATTTGCAATTGCCATTGCAAATCTTACAAAGTTGTTATATTTCAGACCACCATGTTTACTTCATAACATCTCTGATGCAACTCCAGTTGAAAATTACCCTTAAGCTATATGCTGGCTAGTTTCCATTTTCCATTTTCCATATTCTCTGTCTATCTAATGATACTTACAATTCCTTATACATACTTTCATGTTCTTTCAACACAACTTTATAGTTCATCCAGCCTTATTTACTGTTTCTTGCCCTTCTTACCTATTTTCTGTTATTTTTTAGTTTTATTGTTTAGTTTCATCCTGGCATGATGTTGTCAGTGTCATACCTGACATCTCTATTTATATCCAGGTTGCACTAACACCTACTTTCACTTCTGCAATAACTCCTATTTTATCTCCTTTCCCTTGTTTGATAATCTGCTTCTTTATGACATAAGTACTGTAGCTCTGTATCTTGTACCTCAGTTTAAATATCAACACAACTCAGTGCTCTCTTCCTTTGTCTCTAACTCCTCTCCTGACCTTGTGCATAGGCCATATATCCTCACCCTCCAAATCTAAGTCTCTACTGTTATATATCTAGCAAACACAACAGTTCACAGCATGTGGCCATGGGAACTGTAGAGCACATGATACAAATGGTTGCATAGTCATGTGACCAGAAGCATGTGATTGTGTGAATGAGTTGCCTTACAGGAATAACCCTAGGCTAAGGCTAAATCCTATATATCAGAGTATTTCCCTGCACAAGGTATCAGTCACATGATGTGGCAGATCTCAGATGAGATCTAGATCCAGTCCCTGATGATATCTGATCTTATGATCTAGATTAGGATCTGATCTGTGGCAGAGATCCAAATGGGATCTCCTCAGCCTTATAATGGCCATGCTACATTCATATCTGATTACCTGTGCACTTCCATTCTTTCACATCCTCATGGTGTGGTTTTCTTCCATTATATCCCTTGATTCATGAGGCCACTGCCTCACTCCTTCATATCTGCCCCATGCATTCACCTCACCTATTTAATAGAGCCAGTAGTGCTATTGGTGTCCATAGATAGCATAGTCTAGGGTAGGCTCCCTGTACTTGGTCTGTGCACATGCACTGGCAATATATAAGGCAGGGGGTGCAAGCTGGGAAAATCCAGTCTTGCTCTCTTGACCTATAGGCTGGTTATATAGGCTGATCATTCAGTACTGCTGGCTAGGGTTTATACAAGGGCCCAGGTCTCATCCATTCTCTTACTTGCCTAGTTAGGGGCCACTAGCTTAAAAGCCCTACCAGTTATTCAGGACAGACTTAGAAGTGTCCACCAAGGAAGTATCAAGTATCAAGGCAGAATGGCTGCTTTTCATTTCATCTACAACTTACTTTAACTCTCTAATCCCCTCCAAAATTTGGGGCATTGGGACCAGTGCAAAGGCACACCACATAAGGTAAAGCCAAGTCCCATTTAACCATTACTTCAGAGTGTGCCCTTATTTAACAATATATTTAAACTCATATTTGCACTTGTTCTCTACTACCATGACTATAAATTGTAAGACCTGCTTTCAGGCTGCTGCTGCTAAACCTTTTCCAAGTTTTGAAGCCTGGCTATTACCAGGGTACATTTCACAGGCTCTTCTGATTATAGCACAAGCCAAGGAAAATATGGATAAGTCAGAAAACTCTCACATGCCTACCATTTGTGGTACCTTCCCTCTTGGAGATAATCCCACTAATGATAATACTAATGCTTGAGAAAATAATTTCAAGCCACCCTCAGGCATTGAGCCTATCCTCACCAATACACTCAATAATCTCACTAGTGCTATTTGCAGCCTTGCCCACTTTTCTTGCAAAGCCTTTAAAACCTTACAAAGGACTAAAGTCTGAGAACTGGACCAGTTTGACAGAACTGATCCCCATAAACTCTGGATTTTCCTTATCCAATGCAAATTAAATTTCCAAGACTGTTCCAAAGCTTTTGCCACTAACTGCTTAAAAGTTACCTAAACCCAGTCTTACCTCAAAGGCATGGCATTAGAGTGATTTAAACCTGACCTCCTCCTTATAGATGATTCTAATCTATGCCTGCTCTGGATAGACAGCTATAAAGAGTTTGTTCAAGAACTTCAGACTAATTTTGAACTGCATAATTTAGTTGGAGATGCCAAGCACCAGTTGGATCAGCTAACTATGAAAGACAGTCAGCAAATCAACAAATATGTTATTGAATTTAATAGAGTTGCTTTGCAGGTCCAGGGTTACAGAGAAGGTGCTCTTCAACACTATTTTTATAATGGCCTCCCTGATTGCATTAAGGATGATATTTCCCATGTTAGCAAGCCCTTTACCCTCCAGAAGCTTCATTAACTCACTCAGACCCTCAATGCCCACTATTAAAAGCATAGGTCTAAAATCAGCTGCCAAGAAAAATCATTTAACCCTTTTAAGACCTCCAATAAATACTCTGCTTCTTCCATTCTATCCTCTGGCACTAAGAAGTCAAAGGCTAAATTGGCCAGTACCTCTAACTCTTCTAAACCTTCTGCCTTTCTGAGGCAAGACTTGTCATTCAAGCTAGAAAAAGATAGAAAACTCATAACTAAAGAATGCAAGTGCCATTTTAACAACAACCTCTGCATATTCTATGGCATTACTAGGCACATGGTCAAAGACTGCCCCAAGTTTTCCTCCAGAGCAGCCAAAGCTCTTGCTACTAAGACCTCCACTTCAGAAGCCAAACTAGAGGCCTTTACTGAGGCAAAAAATAGTCCACAATCTCCATGACTCTGCACAGGCTAAAGATTGTGTTGGTCTTTCCTGTGCTTCACAGAAGATCAGACTCAATGCATCTGCTCTTTTAGATTTTAGTTTATTCATGTCTCTTGTTACCCTTGTTTCTTACACTATTCCTTTATTTTCTGCCCTGATTGATTCTGGTTCATCAGATTGTTTCATAGACACCAAATTAGTTAGTACCTTTAACCTTCTGACTTATTCCATTTCTCTGCTTTAACTCCACCTTTTTAATGGTACTTCTAATTCTATAATTACCAATGCCATTGATCTCTCTATTTGTTTCAAAACTGGTGATATTACTCTGATGACATTTTATGTCACTCTATTAAATGGATCTAGTTTTCTTGTTCTAGGACATAACTGGCTTACCTGCCACAATCCATTAATTAACTGGGTATTAAGCAGTATTACATTCTGTTCACCTGAACAAAATATGCCAATACCCCTGAGCTCACCTTCATAGCTTCTGGCATCTCTGCTCTAAGCTAACTCTGACACTAATATTGAAACTGCAGAATACTGCAGGATACTTGTAGTCACTAAGTATCCTAAGGTAACTAATGGTCCGATGTAGCCATTGGCTTATGTAATCAGTAGATCATAGGTAATCAACATATTCCAACAACTAATTCACTATATTCCTCTGACTGCAGCAGCCCTCTACTGATTGAGCTACTTAGCCCCTTGGCTTTTGCATGTGCCTGTCATCTTGATGGTTCTGTGCCTTTCTGCTTGTGATTCTGTTCCTGAGAGAGCAATCTCTGTTTTGTCTCTATTAACCCCATTCTGTTGATTTTTCTGGTGTTCCTTCAGAATATCACAAATTTGCTAATGTTTTTAGCAAGAGCAAGGCTTTTACCCTTGCCCCACATTGAAACTTTGATTTAAAAATCAAATTAGAAGAAGGTACCCCCCCTTCTATTGGCACCATGTATTTTCTTTTACTCTCTGAGCTTGAAGCACTCAGAACCTTCTTAGATGAACATCTTACCATGGAATTCATTCAACCCTCCTTATTTACTCATGCTGTCCCTGTTCTCTTCATATGAAAGAAGAATGGATCCATCCAGTTGTGTGTGGATTTCTAAGGACTCAGTAAGATCATAAAGAAGGGCCACTATCCTCTTCTGTGCATTTCCAACCTCTTTGATGCTCTGAGCTGCATAACCATCTATATCAAGCTTGACTTTCATTATGCTTACCATCTGGTTTACATTGCTGAGGGTAATAAGTGAAAGACCTCTTTTTGCATGTGCTATAACTCCTATGAGTGGCTGGTTATGCCATTCAGCCTTACAAATGCTCCTGCAGCATTTCAGCAGTTTATTAATTCCATCTTCACTAATCTTCTCAATGTCTCTGTTATTGTCTATCTGAACAATATCCTTATTTTTTCTGCTGACCAGACTTCTTATTTCAAGCATGTCTGCAAAGTCCTTTACAGGCTCTAGAAACATGGCCTCTATATCAAACCAGAGAAGTATAAATTCCATACTGACTCTACCAAGTATTTTAACCACCAGCTCTCCTCTTCCAGGCTAATGATATCTTCTAACAAAGTCAAGGCCATCAAAGATTGGCCTAAGCCTTATAAAGTTCAAGATATTCAATTTTTCCTTGGTTTTGCTAACTTTTACTGCCATTTTATCTGAGTCTACTTCAAAATCATTATTTTCCTTACTTACCTTACTTTTAAGAGTACTCCATGGAACTTTGACACCTCCTGCTGTGCCACTTTCTGGTATCTTAAAGATGCTTTCACCTCTGCCCCTATTCTTACCCATTGGATTCCAGATACTCTGTTCATTGTTGAGACTAATGCCTCTAATTATGCTATTGCAGGTATTCTTTTGCTTCAATGTTTGGATAATAAAGTCTGCCCCATCACATTCTATTCATGCATATTCTCTGTACCCAAACTTAACTATAATACCCATAACAAGGAACTTCTTGTTATAATCACTTTTTACTTTTCACATCATGTGACCCTGGGAACTTTCACATTTTCACATTTTCACATGGCACATTCTAGAACCTTCCAGACCATAACATTATTATCTGGCAGTTATTATAAGGCACTGCTAAGATACTTTGCTTCTTTTCTGCTATTGGTCTGCTTACTGTACTATAGTTTAGGGTAGGCCAGAACTACATGGTCTGTGCACCAACTTGTAACATATATAAAAGGCTGGTGCAAGCTAAATGTTTCCTAGTCTTGCACACTTGAGCTCTTCAGGCTTTATACAAGGCACTTGACTTTTTCCATTTACTTTTTTTGCCTAGTTCACTGTGGGTCTAGTCTAAAACCACAGCTTTAGAATTGTGTTCACTAGTTCAGAACCAAGACACAAGGACAGAATGGCCAGTTGCCATTTCACTTCTTGCCATCTTTAAAGCATTTAAGACCTGACATTATTATATTAAAGGTTCTGGTACTCCAGTTGACATTGTCATCAACCACAAGAACCTCAAGTATTTTGCTACAACTAAGCTTTTGACCTGTTAGAAAGCCCACTGGTCAAAATTCCTTTTCCAGTTCAATCTGCTTATTTGTTTTCATTCAGATTGCCTTGGTGCTAAGCCTAATACCTTGACTAGATAATGGGATATCTATCTTAAAGGGAAGAATAGTGACTATATCTGTGTTAATCTACACAATCTCTGCCCTGTTTTTACACAAGAATAGCTTACTGCTTTACTTTGGGCTTTCTTCTTGGTTACTCCATTTTTTCAGTCTGATGCCCTATTTAACCTGGAATTGCTTCATCATGATATTCTTTTGGCTCTTTCATCTGATCCCCTTACCTCTGCTCAGCCTTTTGCCTCCTTATCATTCAATTCCTATTGGTTTATTAACTTAGAAGGTTTTCTATGCTTGGACAATTAGATCTATGTTCTGAATGTTTCTAACCTACATTTTCAAGCTCTCCACTTTAAGCACAACCACCCCTTATCTGGCCATTTTAGACAAAATCAAACCTTAGAGCTAATTCATTAAAATTATACCTAGTCTAACATTCATGCTTTTGTTAAAGATTATATTGCCTCTTGTATAGCTTGTGCCATGCCAAGGTACCCTGCCATAAGTCTTATGGCTTTCTAAAGCATTCCTATCCTGGAAAAGCCATGGAATTCCATCTCTATGGATTTCATTAAGTAACTTCTGTTATAATAATTTATTTTTTACTTTTCACATCACATGACCATGGGACACCTTTACTTTTCACCTCTTCACATTTTCACCTCTTCACATTTTCACACCTTCACATTCTTTACTCTTCACAGTTCTAGACTGCTCCAGACCATGACATCATTACCTGGCAGTTACCATGAGGAACTGCTAAGGTACTCGCTCCTTTATTGCCATTGGTCTGCTTACTGTATCCTTAGTTTAGGGCAGACTGAGTTACATGGTCTGTGCACATCCTTGTATCATATATAAAGGGCTGGCACAAGCTGGGATTCCCTAGTCTTGCACACTTGAGCTCTAGGGCTTTATACAAGGTACTTAACTCTTCATCTCCTTCACTCTTGCCTAGTTCCCTGTGGTCTAGAACAAAACCATAGCTATTTGAGAGCATCCACTGGAACAACATCAAGACACAAGGATAGGATGGCAGCAGCTGTTTCAACTTTTGCTCTCTTCTGATTACTCTGCAATTATTATCAGTGTAAATTAATTATCAAAGCAGTGTGTCTTTATCCCTATAGACAATAAGGTGACCTTTCTAGAGCTTGCTAAACTCTTTTTACTCCATATGTTCTTCAAACATGGAGTTCTTTCCCACATTACCTCTAATTATGGTTCTGATTTGTGTCCCATTTCTTCTGTTCTTGATAGTTGCAATATATGTATAGATACTAACCAAGGGTCTGATTCATTTACTTGATCTGACCATCACCTTCTAGATGGTACCCAGAGGTGAAGTGAAGGTAAATATCAAGGGCTTGTTCCAAAAAGTAGAAGAAATGGAATACAAACTTGGAATCATAATTAGAGGTAATGTGGGAGGAAACTTCATGTTTGGAGAACACATGGAGTAAGAAGAGTTTAGCAAACTCTGGGAAGATTACCTTATCATCTGTAGAAATAAAGATTCACTGCTTTGATAAATGATCTACAATGACAAGGATTGTGGAGTAACTGGAAGAAAGTGGAAGTTGCTCAATGAAATTTATAAAGATAGAATTTCATGGCTTTTCTAGGATAGAGAGCTGCTTTAGGGAGCCATAGGGCTTATAGTGGGATACCTTGGTTTAGGCACAAGTTGTACAAGAGAAGACACAGTTTTTGATAAAACTTAAATGCCAGGCCAGTGTTATATCCTGCATTTCAAATTCAATTCTGACCTGGCTTCTACTTGGTTTTTCACACTTAATGCTTGCCAGTAGACTATACTAGTCCCTGATTCTTCTCCATCCAACTCCAGCCTTTCTGCTACTACTCCATTCCACTCCAGTTGTGCTTGTGCTTTTCCTACACTAGCAACACTACAGCTACTTCAACCCTCCATCTCATTTCTACTCTATTCTGATTTTAGCTTTGTTTCATTTTCAGTTATTTAGCATAACTTAGTTTCTACCTTGTCCTCTTTGAACTATTCTGTTTCAACTCTGCAATCTTTCCTGCTCTTGCTCCTTTCACTTTCCTGTTTTGACTCTTGCATTTTCTTGTTATCTTTCAGTTTCAGTCTGACATGCCTTGATGCTATTATTGCTGACATTTCCATTTGTCTTCAAGGTACATTGGCACCTGTCCTTGCTTCTAAGACAACTCCAGTCTTATCTCTTCTTCTTACTTAGATCCTTTGCTTCTCTGGAACTATTAGTACTGTGACTTCTATATAGTACTATAGTTTGAATATTAACAAAAACATCCCTGTCTTGAGTTTGTCCTTACTCTGTCTAAGCTTCCATGCTCACTCTCTAAATCTCCAGTTTACTCTGAAGTAACTCCAGGCCTTAATGGAATTCTTAAGGAAATTCTAAGGGCTTTTTCTCATTATAACTATGCTTGACACTCCTTGTTATGTGATCTTCATATATCTTGTGCTTAGAACATCTTGGTGAATGCTTCTAACTTGTGCTTGAACTACTGGTAAGGCTTTTGTATTAGTGGCCTCAACTAGGCTAAATGAAAGAAGACTGTTATGCACACTGAGATCAATGTGCCACTCTACTCACAAAGAGAAGGAAATGAATAAGGGGAGCAACAAGTTAACATGAGTATAATACAAGTACTTAAAGCTAAAGCTTTGAGATAATAGTGCTACAGTTTATATATGCTATAGTATTATGCATGGACCAAGTCTCTGCTGAGAATTTTCCCATACATATGGCCCAGGGATTAAAAGGAAGAGAAGCTCTCCTGAGAACCATCAAGGGTCCAGCTTCTGAAATGAAAGAGAAAAAAAGAAGTAGAAATAAAGCAAACACTGTAGGATTTGAAGGCATGAGGCTAACTCTAAGCCCTAAGTCATGTGACTCATCACATGCCCTGATAAGATAAAGATTAGATAATCATGTGGAGAAGATAAGATAAGGTCACACAATCAGAAAAAAAAAAACACATTATAACAAAGACATTGAAGACCTGTATAAAGCACAAGGCTCAGATAACAATGATAAAGCCACTGGAATCCTTTTTCCCAAAGGCCAGTTAAACTGAGGTAAGGGACAAGAAAACAAGACTGGGAAAATCCCAGCTTGCACTCTCTGCCTTTTATTTGATATTTGAACTACAGTACCATATAGAAGTTAAAATACTTATAGTTCTAAAGTAACAAGGGATATAAGCAAGAAGTGGAGATGAGACTGGAGTTGTCTCATGAGCAAGGGCAGGTGCTAATGCATCTTGGAGACAAATGGAGATGTTAGTAATGACAGTATCAAGGCATGTCAGACTGAACTGAAAGATAATGCAAGATATAAGAGACAAGATAGAAAAGTGATAGGAACAAAAGCAGAGAAAGGTGCAGAGTTACAATGGAGTGGCCTGGAGTGGATGAAGTAAAAAGTAAGATGTACTAAGTGACTGAGAATATTGCAAAGCTAAAATAGAATAAAGTAGAAAGAAAATAGAGGGCTGGAACAACTGTAATAATGCTAATATAGGGGAAATATAAGCATAGTGAGCTCAGAGGACCAGTAGGAACTGGGTCAGAATTGAGTTCAGAATGTAGGATATGATACCTTACAGATCAAGGGATAAGTATGGAAAAGAAGCCATATTGTGAGGATATGGGAAAATAAAAAGAAAGCATATAGAGAAGATAAAGATAAATAAGGCATGGCTACTGCATGGCCAAGGAGATCCTGTTGCAAACTATGCAACGACCACTTTCATTCTCACGTGATCGTGGGAATCCCAACCCATAACAAGCTAAACCCTAACTTAGGACTTGGCCATTTACTATACGAGTACTCATAAGGTTAGTGACACGAGGCACATCTAGGATCTTCCCTAGATCTTCCCCGGATCTTCCCTGACCCTGGATCTAATCTCATCGGGATCTGACGGATCTCCGATTGGATCTCATCTGTGGCAGAGATCCCCGTCCTCATTGTCACCTCACCCCTTACCTTCCATTCCTCCACTTCCTTCATCTCCGCTCCATGCTTTTCCCTTACGGCTTACACGAGACTGCTCCTGTTATGCCATTAGCTAGCTTACTGTATTACCTTAGGGTAGACACGGATGTACATGGTCCGTG
>JBBPJW010000314.1:0-33505 GCA_038088935.1 Pulveroboletus aff. viridisquamosus
GCTAAGCCAGAGGCTATTGGCCCCATTTATAATATGGCCACATTGGATGCATCAGTTTCAATGCAAAGGGGATGATATGAGTCTGAGTACATCAAATAAGGGTTGAGAGATAAAAGAGCCTTTAATTAATCAAAAGCAGATTGACAGGTATCTGTCCAAATGAATTTGACATTTTTACATTAAGTTTATGAAGAGGGTGGGTAATCTTGGCAAGGTAAGGGAGAAAACATCTGTAGTAATTAGCTAATCCCAGAAAAGACTGAATTTGTTTAACTGTTTTTAATGTAGGCCATTCTTTAATAGCTTTAGTCTTGTTTAATTGCATTTTAACCCCCTTTTTAGATATAATCATGTCAAGATAATGATAATCTACTTGTTCTTGAGTGAAGTGACACTTGGACAGTTTAAGAAAAAAATTGTGATTATACAAATGTTAAAGAACTTCTTGCACCACCTGGTAGTGATTATTGACAGATTTGTCTCTTGTAAAGATAATAATATTGTCAATATATACTAGCATCTTAGCCTATATATTATAGAAGATATCATTGACCATTACTTAAAAAGTACCAGGTGAGTTACACATGCCAAAGTACATGACCAGTGGTTTATAAGCACCAAGTGGAGTAGTAAAGCTGCCTTTCCATTTATTGCCCTCCTTGATATGAATATTGTTATACTCCTATCTAAGATCTAGAGTGATAAAATAATTAGCTCCTTTTTGAAATGGGAAGCTACCTGTTATATCTTGATACTCATACATCTTGGTGGATGCTCCTTTCTAAGATCTTCCTTCTGTAGCTTTTGTTCTAGTGGCTACAACTAGGCAATGATAGTTGGAGCCAAGGGTCTCTTGTATAAACCTGATGGCCAGGTAGAGAGTGAGAGCAAAGGAGGGATCCTTCTTGGATCAAGTCCTAGATCACTTCTGTAGGTTCTAGCCTAGAGGTCAAGAGAGCAAGACTGGGTTTCCCCAGCTTGCACCCCCTGCCTTATATATTGCCAGACATGGTGCACAGACCATGTACAAAGGGTCTACCCTAAAGTGAGCTATCTGTGGTCACCAATAGCATAAGTAGCTCCTGTCTCTAAATAGATAGATAAGGGAATGCATAGGGCATGAGGTAGAAGTGAGGCAGTGACCTCATGGAAAGGGGATGGGGAATGGAAGAGGAAACACTAGCTCTGAGAGGTGTGGCTGCCTGGTGGCCAAGGAGATCCCATCTGAATCTCTGCCACAGATCAGATCCTAATCTAGATCAAGAGATCAGATGTCATCAGATAGATCCAGATCTTATCTAGAGATCTGCCACATCATGACTAAGGTGTGCTTTAAGGAATACTCTGATATAGGAAATAGGACTTAGACCTTAGCCTAGAGTTTGCCTTATATGGCAACTTGTTTGCATGGTCACATGCAGCTGATCATGTGACCAGTGCATCTCATGCTCTACAGTTCCCATGGTCATGTGAGACTGCTGTGTTAGGCTGGAGCCATAACACTTTTAATCAATTAATTAGCATAGAAATGAGAGTGATAGAATAATTGTTCTTAATGGTTGCATTATTGAGATATCAATAGTCAATGACCATTCATTTTCCACCATTTTTCTTGCTAATAAAAAATACTGGAGAGATTTGAGGAGATTTTGAAGGGCATATGTAATCCTTTGCAAGTCCTTGGTAATAAATTCCCTTACTTCTGTTAATTCCATGTTAGAAAGAGGAATAATACATCCTTTTTTAGGGACAAAATCAGGTTGGAGATCAACTGCATGGTCCCAGAGTTTCTATACTGGCATTTATTCTGATTTTATCTGAGAAAAAACAGTTAAAAACAGCCATACTTTCTTTGAAAGTTCCTTTTTTAGATTCTTGTCAGAAGCTATATTGATGTTGATAATGCAACAGGAATCTATGCATTAGGGAAAATCAATGGTTTTCTTAATCCTGATATGGGTGACTACCTATCCTGCCTTGATACTCAAGTCAACCTTGGTGGATGCTTCTAATCTGTTCTTGATAACTGCTGAGGCTTTTTGGTCTAGTGGCCCCTAACTAGGCAATAGAGAGAAAGTAGTGAGTTCTTGGGCCCTTGTATAAATCAGAAAGCCAGACAGTGAATGAGAGCAGAGGTGAAATCCTTTTTGGATCAAGACCTAAAATCAATGCTGTAGATCTAGCCTAGAGATCAAGAGAGCAAGACTGGGTTTCCCCAGCTTGCACCCCCTGCCTTATATATTGTCAAGGTCTATGCACAGACCATGTACAGGAGGTCTATCCTAAAGTGTGCTATCTATGGGCACCAATAGCTAAAGTAGCTCCTACTTCTAAATAGATATATGAAGAGAGAACATGGGGCAGCAATAAGGAGTGAGGCAGTGGCCTCATGGATCAAGGGAAGGGAATGGAAGAGAAGCCACACCATAAGGATATGGGTGGAATGGAAGGGCACTGGTATAGATCAATAAAGTGGGCATGGCCACCATAAGGCCTAGGAGATCTCATCTGGATCTCTGCCACAGATCAGATCCTAATCTAGATCAAGAGATCAGATATTATCAGAGGGATCTAGATCTTATCTAAGATCTGCCACATCATATGACCAATATCTAATGCCAGGGGAATACTCTGAATTAAAACTTAGCCTTATTCTAGGGTTTGTCTTGATAAGGCAACTCATTCACACGATCACATGCTCCTGGCACATGACCAGTTGCATCACATGCTCCACAGTTCTTATGGTCACATGAGACCATCGTGTTAGATTAAAACCATAACAAATCCAATCTATTTGTGGATTATGCTTCTTAAACCAATATTCTATCAACAGATTAATAGAATCTAGATTTGATATTATCACTATTGTTCATTCCTAATGCCAGACACCTTTACTATTCTTGATTGAAATATAAAGCACTACATAGTTAGTAATGTGCCCAATTATTCTCTATATTCCATTAGCATTATAGATAGTTAATGATTTTCCTATGGGCTTTTCATATAGCCCATGCTTTTATACATATCTTTGATCAATAAAGGTCAGTGGAACTCCTGAGTCAATAATTGCATCAGTAAAACCACAATTTATATTTTTTAAACCTTCCATTTCTCTTGTTTCTTCTAATACCTTAATTTCAATTTTTAGTTTATCTCTTTCTATTCTATTGAAAATTTGATCTAGGATTTTTATCTCAAATTCAAAGTCTGCATAAAGATGATCATTAGTTTTACTTTTAAAAGGAATTAAGCATCTAGTAGCTGGGGCCATGCTCATATGAGATGTCTTCCCAGCAGCAAAACAATTTATTATGAGTTGCAAACTACTTGGTACAAACTTTGAAAAAGATAAACATGTAAAAATATAACACCTAGTTTTTCATACTCCCCTGATCTTTTCCCACCTGTTGGCAAGCTTCTGTCTCAAAGACATCCTTGTAATAAGCTCTTGCCTTCTTCATCAATTCCCATGATATAGCAGGAATTTCTTGAAAATGAGTAGCATCTGCCATATTATAAACTGGGCTAATAGCCTCTGATTCTGCTATGCACCACCTATTTTCATCTGGTGATGAGAATTCTTCAAATCTAATTAGTTGTACTTGTTGTTGCTACTATTGAGAAGGCTGTGGCTGCCTAGAAGGGAAATATGGAGGAGTTATTATTCTGGCAGGATTTCTTGAGGCCCTACAATCTCTAGACATGTGGCCTAGTTTGCCACAATTGTAACATATAATTGGAGAATAAGAGAAATAAGTATCTTGCTGGTCTATCTCCATGGAAGCACCTTGTCCTAGTTGAATCCTAACTGCTATAAAATGAGAAGGGAGAGAAGTTTGGTTTGATTGCAAATAGAGGGGCCTTTGTTGGAAATAAGACTGCTGCTGGAAATGAGTTAAAGGCAGGCCTTGAGTTCTGAATAAGGGCTGCTCCACCATTATCTTCTTGAATGTTCAGTACACTTGCCTAAAGTGGGTAAACATATTTAAGTATTGGCCATCATTTCCATTTTAAAGAGCCACCTATAAGTAAATTTTGTAATTCACTGCTTGTTTCAGCAGTTCTACTACATGATAATCATCAACCTCTGCCTCTTTCTGCAGAAGATCAAACCTATTAAGGAAATCATCTATCTTTCTCCCTTGTTAATATATTCCCTGCAACTCTTTTAGATTTTAATGCATAATGTTATGGCTTTAGCCTAACATGATGGTCACACATGACCGTGAGAGTCTGTTGAGCATATGATGCTCTGGTCATGTGATCAGAAGCACATGATTGTATGAATGAGTTGCCTTATAAGGCAAACCCTAGGCCAAGGTTAGCGTCTTTATATTAGAGTATTCCTTTATCAGGTCTGGTCATATGATGTGGCAGATCTCTAGATGAGATCTAGATCTATCCAATGATATCTGATCTTATGATCTAGATTAAGATCTAATCTGTGGCAGAGATCCAGATGAGATCTCCTCAGCCTCCAGATGGCTATGCCTCTTTTATAGAACCACCAGGTATTCTTTTCCATTTTCCATCCCTTATCTGCAAGGCCACTGTCTCACTCCTCATTGCTGCCCCATGCCATTCATATATCTATTAGAGGTATGAGCACCTTATGCTATTGGTGGCCATAGATAGTATACATTAGAGTAGGCTCTCTGTAGATGGTCCATGTGAGAACCTTGACAATATATAAGGCAGGGAGTGCAAGCTGGGTATTCTCCAGTCTTGCTCTCTTGACCTCTCAGCTAGATCTACAGCATTGATCTGGGACCTGATCCAAGAAGAATCTCTCCTTAGCTCTCATTGACTGTTTAGCCTTCGGGTTTATACAAGAGTCCCAGGTCTCACCTAAAGGTTGTCTAGTTTGAAGCCACTAGCACAAAAGCTTCACAGTTTGAGAAGACAGGTACAGGAGTGTCCACCAAGGAGTGACTTGAGTATCAAGGACAAGAACAGGTAGTTATCCATAACATATAAGTTCTTCAATCCTAAAATAACTTTTTATCTACTCCTGCAATATAAGCCAATTAGGCCATGCTGTATCTCCAAAGGTCTGGCCCATGTTCCAACCATCCTGTCAGATAAACTTGTCTTTTTTCTCATTATATTCCATTAGTGTAATAGTGGTGAAATTATTCACCAGACCTTTTATATAGGAAAGAACTACAATTGTATAAAGGTGGTTATTTTTCCAGTCTTGCTCTTTAACCCATATCTTTAGAGAAATCCATCAGTGCTTTCATTTGTGCCTATTCCTGTCCCATACCCCAGGATCTGCTATCTTTCTTGTAATGTTATTTTTTGAGTAAAGTGACAACTTTGCCATCTAATCTATCAACATAGTGAGGTCCCCACCTTCACCAGCCATAGCTTGATCTCAGGGTATTATGCACTGCAATATCACAGTGCCAAATGCTTAGGAAAAAAAAAAAACAAGGGGAGTAACAAGTTAATACCTAAATTACAAGTGCTCAAAGCTAGGAAGCTAGGAGCTGCTATGATATAGTTTATATAGGCTACAGTAGTGTGCATGAACCAAGTCCCTGATGGGAAGATTTCATACCTGTGGTATGGGGATCAAAAGAAGAGAAGACTCTGTAAAAACCATCAAGAGTTCTGCTTTTGAAAAATAAAAAAGAAGAAATGGAAATAAAAAGAAGCACAAAAATAAAAGTAAATCCTGCAGGATCTAAAGATATGAGGCTAACCCTGTATCCTGAGTCATGTGACTTATCATATGCCCTGATAAGATAAAAGGTTAGATAATCATATGAAGATGATAAGATAAGGTCACATAATCAAGAAAAGAAAAAGAGTATTATAACACTACCCCCTTTTTAGCTCTTAGATTTCAGACAAGAGAACTATAGGGGTGCTTCAGTGGTATAGTTGATGTAGTGGTGAAAAAAATAGGTAAAATCTAATAAGTTAATAAAAAAGATGCAATAAAATGCAGAAAGATATAATTTGTGAAAGTTGCACACTAGTTCTGGTACATTGGTAACATCTGCAGCCATTTGCCAAGTGCTATCATGAGCAGGATACCCTTTTCAATGAATCAAATATTCAAGTGTGCCCCTATGAAAGTAAAAGTTCATAATTTCTTCAACCTTATACTTGCTATGTTTCTTTTCTATAATAATTACAGGGTCAGGAGTAATAACTTCCTGATCTGGTAGGGGGTTTAGAGTCTTTTTGACATAACTAATATTAACAACTGGATGAATTTTCATCTTTTTTGGAAGTTGAAGACAAATAGCATTGGAAAAAACATCTAGAATATAAAAGAATCCAATTTATTGTTGGATCAATTTCTTAAATGGATAAGAAAGGGACAATTTGCAAGTAGATAGCATGACCATATTATCAGAAGAATAGGTGGCATAAGATAGTTTATTGTTGCACAAGATTATTATTACATGTATCTTTTCCAAGAAATTATAAATTGTGGAAAATAAACAATCAAGTTGTTTGGTAAAAGGGAAAGATTTGATTGAGTGGTCCTTTAAAACCCATGCAGGGAGAAAATCATTTGGTAATGGCAAAAGAACTGGTTTTGGTAACAGAAAAAATAGAGTTATTGTAGTAGAATTCCACTAATTTTATCCAATTGATTCAATTAATCTGTTGTTTCAATACAAATATTTATAAATATTTTTCCAGTTCCTGGTTTATGCACTTTGTCTGACCATCTGTTTGCAGATAATATGCCATAGAGATTTTCAGAAAAATATAAAAAGCTTTGTAAAGCTTTATCATGAAAGCTGAAACAAATTGTGGACCTTGATCTGACACCAGAGAGTGAGGGAGGCCATGACACAACCAGACATGGTTTCAAAATAGTTCTGCTAAATCTAAAGAAGAGAGGAAAAAAGAACAAGGAATAAAAACTACTTCTTTTAAAAATCAATCCACTACTACCAGAATGACATTCTTTTCTTGCACCAATGGTAAATCCATGACCAAATTTACTAAGAGGTCTTGCCACAAAGTGGAGGCTGCTAGAAGAGGAATAATCAGAGCAGGCAGTTTCTAACCTGTGGCCATAGCACAAGCAGGACAATAATAAAGAAAGAAAGCAATATTATCTTTTAATGAGAGCCAGAAATAATAATGGGTAAGAAGTTGAAAAGTACAGAGTTACCCTGCATTTCCTTCCATTGGTGAAGAATAAGTTAAATAAAGTAACTGAGAATATAAAGCTTATGGAACAAATACTTGATTTTTTGAAATTTTAAACACCTAATGATATTTGTCATAATACCAGGAGGGGAAAAAGAGAAAGGAAAAGAGAAAGAGAAACAATGTTAGAGAAAAAGAAAGAGGAGAGATTAATATTGCAAATAAAAAGAAAGTCCAAAAGAAGAGTAACCCCTATATTAAGGTCAGTAGGAACAGCATAATCCAGCCACTGAGACAAGGCATCTGCATATCCATTGGAAGTATTCAGCTTGTGAATAAAAACATAATTTAACTCTAAAAGAAAGGCCTGGCATCAAGCTTAACAAGGGGACAGATCTTGAGGCTTGTGCCAATACTTTAAATTCTTATAATCCATCCAGATTTCAAAGGACAGATATCCAATGAGATAGTATTGCCAAGCTTTGAGGGCCTGGATAACTGCTAATAATTTCTTGTTATATATAGAATAATTGAATTCTATGAAAAGAAATGACTTGGACATATATGCAGTGGAATGCCAAGACCCATCAGTAAGCTAATATGACAAGATAGCACTCATGGTGGCATTAAAAGCATTAGTTTCTATGCAGAAAGGTTGAGAGGAATCAGAGTAAACTAGAAGAGAATCAGAAGAGAGAAGTAATTTGAAATATTGAAAGGCTGCATTGCAATCAGGGAACCAGACAAAAGAAATATTCTTTCTGATTAAAGCATAAAGGGGTCTAGCAATAGATGCAAAATTTGGGACAAAATAATAACAGTAATTTGCAAGATCTAAAAAAAACTGCACTTGTTTGACCATATAAGGTTAAGGCCATTCTGTGATTGCTTTTGTTTTGTTTAATTGCATTTTTACTCTCTTTTTAAATATCATCATGCCAAGATAGTTAACTTCTGGTTGGGCAAAGTGGCATCTAGATAACTTAAGAAAGAAATCATAATCTTTAAGCCAATGTAGTACTTCTTGAACCACTAAAAAGTGATCTGCCTTGATAATGATATCATTGATATAAACTAGAACTTCTGCCCAAAGATCAGCAAAAATATCATTTACCATTGCTTGAAAAATATTAGGTAAGTTGCACATGCTAAAATACATGAATAATGGCACATATGCCCCTAAAGAAGTAGTAAAGGCTCCTTTCCATTTATCATCTTTTTTAATTTGGATATTGTTATATTTTCACCAAAGACCTAATGTGGTAAAGATGTCATTTCCTTTTAACCTATCAATTAGTGTTGAAATGAGAGGTAAAGGATAACTATTCTTGATAGTGATACTATTGAGATACCAATAGTCAATGACCATTCACTTTCCTCCATCTTTCTTCCCAATAAAAAATACCAGTGAAGTTTAAGGAGATTTTAATGGTTAAATATATCCTTTGGCTGATTTTTTCTTGATAAATTCTTATACTTTCTCTAGTTTAGCCTCTGCTAAAGAAATGATATGATCTTTTTTAGAAACAAAGTTCTTCTTTAAATCTACTGCATGATCCCATGGCTTTTACATGGGTATACATTCTGATTATTGCTAAGAAAATACCAATAGAAATGGCCAGACTTCTCTTGATAGTGCTTTCTTTAGTTCTAAATTTTCAGCTATGTTGACATTAAGGATATGACAGTTCATATAACATTGTGGGAACTTAATAGTTTTCTTTATCCAATTGATGTTTGAATTGTGCCTCTTAAACCAATTATATTCTATAAGAATGTTAATAGAATCTAGGTTAGATACCATGGCTTGAATTTGTTCTTGATGCCATTGTTCTTTCTTGTCTTTTACAGACAGATACAATACCACATATTGTGTAATTTGTCCTATGGTTCCCTGAGTACTGTCAGCATTAAAAACCATTAGTGATTTTTCTATGGGTTTCTCATACAGTCCATACTTCTATACAAATCTTTGATTAATGAATATTGTTATGACACTATTTATCTTTTTATGATTATGTGACCTTATCTTATCTTTACCACATAATTATCTTATCCTTTATCTTTTCAAAGCACATAATGGGTTATTTAACCCAGAATATAGGGTTAGTCACATGCCTTACCAACTAAGTGCCTTCTGTGAATGACCAAATACTAGTGTGTGGACAGGGATAATAACAATAACAAGTGGGCTTTTGAGACTAAAGCCTCTAACTAGGCAAAGAGAGAAATGAACCTTGACTCATATAGAGTACAAGTTACTCTAAAAGAGGACTAGACTTGTGGCACTAGTAACAGAAGTGGTTAAGACTGGGTTGCCCCAAGTCTCTCCCTACCCCTTATATATTACCAGGCAATGCACATGGACCATGTACAGAAAAGATAACTACCACTACTTGATCAATGGCTGTAAATACACACTAATCTATATATATGTAAGCATGGGGCAGAGGATAGGAGTGAGGCAGTGGCCTCACAGATCATGACTAATAGAAGAGGAACAATAACCATGAGAATGTGGAAGAATGGAAGGAAAGCATATTTGTAAGGTGGATATGAATATGGCCAGGCCATAATAAGATCAAGGAGATTACCATCTAGATCTCTGCCATAGATCAATTCTAATCTAGATCTGTTAGATCAGATATCATCATAATCAATCTAGATCTCAGATGAGATCTGCCACATCATATAACCAATACTTATATGTGGGGAATACTCTGATTAGAATCTAAACCCAAATCTAGAGTTATTCTTGTATTGGCATAGAAATCTCACAATTATGTGTTAAGATCATCAGTATATGCTAGAAGCATAACACCTTAGACCCTAAGTATTTTCTTTTTATTATTTTGCTTTTTTTAATTTCCATTTCCTTTATTTCCATTTCAAAAGCATGGATCCTTAATAATTTCCACAGATGCTTCTCTTCTTTTTGATTCCTGTGCCACATGTATGGAAATATTCCCATCAGAGATCTGATTTATATGTACTATAATAGCCTATATAAACTCCAGTAGTTATACTTTCTGCTCTTCAGCTTTAAGCACTTGTACTATACTTGTGTTAACTTATTACTTCTTTTATAATTCAAATTCCCTTTTTTGAGCCTGTGGCACTTCAATATCAAGATACATAACACTTGCTCAAAGCTCCTTATATCCTTTTTTCTCCCTTATTTCAAACCATTTGTTTCTTTTTAGGAGTCATTTATGCAATGAGTAGAGAGAAAGGTTAATGAAATTTAGCCACTTCAAAGCAAGAGTCACAGATCAGAAAGCTAAGGAGGCATATCTTGACAGAATCACTAATGAGAAAATTCAAAAGATCATTAAAAAAACTACCAGATATCATTGTTGCTATTGGAAGAATAAGGTAGAGAGAAAGACCTTATAAAGGAAGTTCAAGGTTGCAAGGCATTGCAATGTCCTTGTTGCTCATCTTTAAAAAAAAAATCAAGGTTATTAAAAAAAATCATAAGAAAAAAGTTGCCTGAACCAGAAAATTTGCATTGCAAAGATTTTAGACACTCCAATCCACTGCAATTTTAAAGAAGACAATACTGAGATCAAGCTATGGCTAGTAAAGGTGCAGATATAATAGCTCTGATAGATTAAATGGTGAAGCTCTTATTCCATTTAAAAAATGATATAATAAGAAAGATTGCTGATTTAGAAAGTTGGGATGGTAATAAAAGAAAGTGGAAGCATTGATGGATTGCTCTGAGAGTATAGATAAGAGAGCAAGATTGAAAAAGTGATTAATTGAGGATAATAGTGGTTCTCTTGCAAATAAAGGGGGCAGCAGATAACTTCACCATTTTGATATTAATAAAGTATGATGATCTGAAAAATTAGCATATCTGGCAGAATGGCCAGAACACAGGATAAGTATTGGAAGACTTAGTCTGGCCCTCTTGACTGGAATTACAGGCAAAAATCAAGGGTTACTTCAGAATTAAAGAGCTAATCCATTAAGGTCTGAAGAAGCTGCAGGCTCTTTGTCAACAAAAAAAAAAAATCAATGACTTTCTCAATAAATTTGATCTTCTTAGAAAGGAAGCTAAGGTAAATAACAATCATGCAGTAGAATTACTAAAGCAAGCAGTTAACTACTGAGTTTATTTACAGGTCACATTGCAAGAAGAAGATAATGGCCAATATCTCAATATATTTGCTTGCTTTTATCAAGTGGGCTGAAATTTTGAGAAAATAATGATAAAATGACCTTTCTTTAGATCACAAGGTCCTCTCCCTTGTTTCTCCTATCAGAATCATTTTCCACAGCCACCTTACTCTAACTGCCCTCCACCACCACAATTCATTGCAGTTGGTACCCAATCTGGAAGAGATGTGCCAATGGAGATAGAGACTGACAGGAGATAAGGCCCACTAGGTCTCCTATTACATGTTTTAACTGTGGAAAAATAGGCCACATGGCAAGAGAGTATAGGCCCCCCCCAAAACCCTATATGTAAGATAATACCTCCCCAATTCCCTTTTAGGCTATTGCAGCCTATACAACAGTGACAACAAGTTCAACTAATATAGTTTGAAGAATTTTTACCCCCTGATGAGAATAGATGGTGTATAGCTAAACCAGAGGCCATAGCTCCAGTTTATAATATGGTAAATGCAGCTTGGTTTCTGAAGATACTGGCTGCCTTATGGGACTCAATGGAAGAAGCTCAAGCCTACTTTAAGGATATTTTTGAGAATAAGGCAAATTAGAAAAAAGAAAAAGGGAATATGAAAATTTAGGTGTTGTACTTTCTATCAATATGTCTTTCTTTTCAAAGTCTATATCTAATTGCCTCTAGACCAATGTCAATTGTTTCCATGCTGGAAAGGCATCTTAAGTAAGCATGGCTCTAGCTAAAGGGTCCTTAATTCCTTCCATCAAAGGAACTAATGACTATCTTTATACAGACTTTGAATTGAAAAGAAAAACCCTAGACCAAGTCTTTCAAAGAACAGAATAAAATAAATTACAAATGAAAGTAAAAGTGCTAGGAGAAGTAAAAGCACAAGAAAAATAAGAGCACAAGCCTGCAGATATACTAATACCATATTAGACTCTGGAGCTTTACTAACCTTCATAGATTAAAAATATATATGGAAACATAAGCTTTACAAAAAACCCTTGGATCAATTCCTAACTATATATAACACTGACAGAACACAAGGTACCATTGAACACATTACTTATTATGTAATGCTTTATATCTCAGTAAAAGATAAGAATGGCATATAACATCAAGAGCATATTCACACAATGGTATTATATCTGGAATCCCTTGACATGCTCATAGGTTATGATTGGTTCAAAAGACATAATTTAGATATTGACTGAATCAAAAAAGAAATTAAATTATATTCCCTCAATGTCTAACCAATTGTCAGATCTGACATATCAATACTGCAGAAGACAAAGATCTCAAGAAATAACTTCTTAAGGAAGTCTGGAAATTTCTAAAGATTTTTTCACAGAAAGAATTAGAGCAAATATCAACACAAAAACAAAGAATATATACATTCCTCTAAATTATCTCAAACCTCCCCAGTGTTCTTTATTGGTAATAAAGATGAAGGAAAATGGATGGTTATTGATTATCAGTACCTCAATGAGGCCATTATAAAGAATAGTTACCCTTTATTACTCATTTCAACACTTATTAATTGGTTATAGGGAGCTAACTTTTTACTACCCTAGATTTTTAATGGAAATACAATAACATTTGTATCAAAGAAGGCAATAAATGGAAAGGGGCTTTTACAACCCCACTAGGAGCTTATAAGCCTCTGGTAATATACTTCAGCATGTGCAACTCACCAGGTACTTTCCAGACAATGGTTAATGATATTATCTTTGTGAATATGTGGGCCAAAGTACAAATCTACATAGATAACATTATTATTTTCACCAAGGACAAGTCTCATGAAGGTTGTTATGCTATTGTTCAAGAAGTCCTTCAGCAGTTGCAGGATCACAACCTCTTTCTCAAACCATCCAAATGTCACTTTGTCAAAGAAGAAGTCAATTATTTAGAAATGGTTGTGTTTAAAAAGGGGGTATGAATGCAACTTAACAAGAATAAAGCCATTACAGATTGGCTCCAACCATGTACAGTTAAACAAGTGCAATTCTTTTTAGGATTAGCAAATTACTATCATTGTTTTGTCCCTAATTTCTCTTCTATTGTCAAACCTCTCCATGTATTAACCTGGAAAACTGTTTCTTTCAAGTGAACCTTGGCTGCTATTGCTGTGAAGCTGGCAGCAAGTGAAAAGTGAACCTTGTAAGCATTATTGATCTTGCAGGATTCCTTGGGGCCCTGCAGTTTCTAGCCATGTGACCTAGCTTACCACAATTATAACATATAAGAGAGGGGCAAGATGGTCTCATATCTTGGCAGTCAATCTCCATAGGAGTGCCACATCCAGACTGTATCCCTACCACAGTAAAATGAGAAGGCAGTGAACATTAAGGCTAAGGAAGTTCTGAATGATGGCTGCTTAATTGTCATCTTCATATCCCATGTCTTCCAGATGCACTTTGGTGCAATTCCAGTTAATCCCAAGTTGCAAAACCTCTAATTTGCCTTACCTACAATTTTGTACATGCTAACTTCATACTATTTCAAGACTACTCTGGAGTTATTCTGTTATTTCATTCCATTTCTGGCCCAATTTTTCCTTGAAGAGCTACCTGTAAATAAACCCTATAATCTACCACTTGCTTCAATAACTCCATTGTGTTGTTGTCATCAATTTTAGCCTTGTTTTATAATAAATTAAACTTGTTTAAAAACTCATCAATTTTTTATCCTTGTTGTTTAAGGACTTCAAGCTTCTTCGAACTTTAATGGGCAAGTTCTTCTATTCTAAAGTGCCACTTGATTTTATTTTGAAGCTTGACCCAAGATGGCCAAGCTGTTTTTCTAAAAGGAACTCCAGAGCAACATCTCCACCATCCCACCATCTGATTAAGGAGAGCTATGATATTAGCAGCTTCACCAGCAATAACTGAATCAGAGGGTTACTTTTTTTAGTAGAGTATGGGGATATAGAGAATGAAGTTGGACTAATGTAAACTTCCTGGTATGAGTGACTTCCTTTTTTCAATCTACTTTGATAACATCAATTCTCTTCTTTAGTAGATGAGCCACTAATGCATTGCAGTATCTGGCTACCTCAAACTTCCTTCTAAGGATTTTTCTTTCTATTTTATTCTACTAATAACACCATTAACAATGAGTAGTTCTTTTGATTAGCTGCTGATTAGCTGCTGAATCTTCTCTTATACATTCTTGTCCAAATATGCTTCCTTGGCTTGTTAATCTGCTAATTTTGCTTTGAAATGGCTAAATTTCATCAACTCTCCCTTGTAATGTAGCTAGTAAACACAATGGTCTCAAGCATGTGACCATGGAAACTGTTGAGCATATGATGCAAATGGTTGCATAGTTATATAACTAGGAGCATGTGATCATGTAAATGAGTATTCTAATAAGAATAACTCTAGGCTAAGGCTAAGTCCTAATTATCAGAGTATCTGATTTTAGGATCTAGATTAGGATCTGCATCTGTGGCAGAGATTCAGATTGGATCTCCTTAGCCTTATAATGGCCATGCCTTTTTCATATCTGAGAACCAGTGCAGTTCCATTCTTTTACATCCTCATGGTGTGATTTCTCTTCCATTCCTCCTCATTCCTGCCCCATATATTCTCCTTATTCTACTATAGAGCCAGTTATGAAAAATCTGTAACTGGCAAGAAAGAACAATTATCCATAGATTCCAGTAACTTAACTATTCTTGGGGAATTAAAACCTTTTATATCTTGGATTTCCAAATTGCTTCAAGTGGGACTATTCACTGTGCATCTTCTCTGATTTTCTTAGCACAAGCTTTCATCTGTCTTCACTTACTAGACTTTGTCATTTTTTCTTTAGAGGCCTTGACATCTACTTGTGGAGCATCACTCAACACTTTTCATCTGCTGTACCTTTGCAGACAACTCTGAAATTGTTTCTTTTGACTGCAGCTTATCCTTCAATTTCTGCACTCATTCCTTTAGCTCCACAAGTTCCTTCTTAGTCCTGATCAAGGACTTCAAAAGATCCTGCATTGCTTGGCAGTTTCTTGGTACCTGCTATGAAAAAAACACCTTTCTTTAGCTGAGCTGCTAAAGAACCTTATGTTGACTTTAAAATCAACCTTGGATTTGACTGCTGCATGACTACAGGCTTACATCTTTTAAAACCATCTGTGGAGATCTGTGAACAAACATCTTCTTTGTAACCCTTATATTGCATGCATAGCAGTGAACTTCTTGCAGACATCCTTTAGCAAAGTGTGCTATAGTGCCACAGTTATAGCAATCTGGGCATGCCACTGGTAAATGTCCTTCATGTCTGCAGATCTTGCAGACAGTGACTCTGATAAAATCTTTTGATAAAACAGGAGGAATGACTGCTATCTTCTTAGCTTTTGTTTGAGCAGGTGCCTTAACTGCGACATAGGAGAAGGGGGGAAGCTGGGCATAGAGCGGATGAGTAAAAATAAGGCAGTGGCCTTGTAGATCAAAAAAGATAGAAGAGAACCATACTATAAGAATGTGAAAGAATGGAAGGGAAGCTCAGGGTCAACAGATATGAATAAAGCATGGCAACCATAAAGCCAAGAAGATCTATCTAGATCTTTGCCATAGATGCAATTCTAATCTAGATCTGTTAGAATAGATATAGAATAGATATCATTGATATCAATCTAAGATCTTATCTAAAATCCAGCCATATCATATAACTGACCCATGAGTGAGAATAACTCTAATATAACAAATCAAACCTAAGCCTAGAGTTTATTCTTGTAAGGCAGGTGAGTCCCACAGTCACATGAGGAAACCATCAGTGTTTGCTGAGCACATAACAGCAAGCTCAAAAAGAAAAGAATAAGAATTTAAGGAAAGTTATAAGTTAACTTGAGTATAATACAAGTGCTCAAAGTTGAGGGCTTTGAAACAATAAAGCTATAGTATTTATAGGCTACAGTGCACACATGAACCAAGTCCATAATGAAAATATTCCCATATATGTGGCACAGGGATGAAAAGGAAGAGAAGCTCCTATGAGAATCATCAAAGGTCTAGCTTCTAAAATGAAAATGAAAAGGTGGAAATAAAAAGAAGTAATAGAAATAAGAACTGACCCTGCAGGGTCTGAAGGCATGAGGCTAAACTCTAAGCCATGGGTCAGGTAACCTGTCATATTCCCTAATAAGATAAAGATTAGATAACCACATAAGAAAGATAAGATAAGATCATATAATCAAGAAAAGAAAAAGAGCATTATAACAGAGTCCATTTGCCCTCTGGCAATACTCATTTTCTAATAGGTAGTTGCCCAGGAGAGAGTAGGGGGGAGAATGCAGAAGAGAGGTCATTGTCTTGTGGAAGTGGAAAAGAGGGATGTGGGTATACAAGGGATCTGTAGGGAAAAAGAGAACTTGTGTGCTAAAACATGATCTTGTTCTTGATCTTTAATGGAAGGAAGAATGAAATCTTGAAGATCTTCTTTTAGGATGCTAGAGTGATGGTACCATAGTAAAGATTGAGGGTAAAGACTAGATTGAGGATAAGACTAGAATGCTAGGACTAGTTAAAAACAACGGAATACTTGCCAATGATTGTTGCAAGTGAACAAAGCTGCATTAAGGCATTACTATAGATAAGATTCAGACTCAGTTAAATAAGTCAATAGGGATAACTAGAGATGACTAAAATACATAGCATTAAAGATATAGAAGAGGCATAACCTGGATCTCAACTGAGATCTGCCACATCACATGAGCAATATCTGTGCAGACAAATACTCTGATATAAGAAATATGCATGATCATGTGCTCCTGGTCATGTGACCATGATGATTTGATGCCTTTTGGGTAAAAAATTAAGAAAAGTGAAAATGGAATTATAACAGAAAGGGCTTGTGCTGGACTTGTGCTAGAGGTAACCACAGAATTTCATTACCCTGCTGAAGACATCTCTGTCCGAATTAAACTACTGGCATAGTGTGGAAACTGTGCCAGAGCATCATATGTCATGACATACACTGGCATCAGTCAGAGTGCCATCTGAGAGATGTTTCATATGGACAAAGACTAGTAGTTCTCTAATAAGCTAATCTAAAACACAAGGGGACTTTGTAGGTGCTTCTTAGTAGGAAATAACACTAAGTAATCAAGTGTCTCACCTTAGTTTCATATGGACAAAGACTGAGGTGTGGCAAGGCAGTGTCCATACTTAAAATTAACTGCCGTGATTAGGTAAGAAGTGGTCGGCACATATTTTGGAAAGGGAAACAGTATGATTCATGTGAGGGCAGTGGATTATAAGTCAAAGCATATAAGTTAGAGAATGTTCTGGAATGAAAGAAGGGGAGGTTCCAGAACATAAACAAGAAACCATCTGGAATGCATAAAGGTAAAACACAGTGAGAAAAAGGAAAAAAAAAGGGGGAATTGTAACTGGTACAAGCTCTGTGAGTATTAGTATTTGGGAAAGAAATAAGAAGGTCATTCATATAGATAACAGGCCATCCTTCTGTAATCATATCACAGGAGTCATTCACAAAATGCTAAAATATGGTGGGTAAGTTGTTTAGATCAAAGAATATCACCATGGTTGCCAGCATGGAGATTTTCTTCAATAAAATCTTCATTAGCTTGTATTCTGAAGAAAAAGTGGTCTTGGGTTTAGCCTTCTTGGCTTTGATGGCAAGTTCTATGAAGATGGTAAGTTTTGCCACCATTATAGAGAGAAGAAATGTGGAACAAGAGTTAATGACACAGAAAGAGTACCATTTGTAGAGGTTATTGTCAATTGACTGGTTGGGGAAGTTGTTTTCTAGGTAATGAATTAGACACTTGTTATCTGCTAGAATAATTTCTCTCACCTAATGCTGTTTAAGGGAGGGTTGGGCTACTTCAGATTGATAAAGCTCTTTGAAGCAGTCAGAGGCAGTGTGAGTTGTGAAGTTAGCCATCCAATATATGCTGGGGTTCATAACTTGGAGCCATGGAAGTCTAAGGATTAGTATTTCCCTACTGCATGCCATAATGTGGCAGAAAACTGAGTAGGTAACTTCTTTTATTCAGAGAAGATCATGCAGGTATAAGTAATATGACCCTTCTTATTGAGGAATAAGTCAACATTGCAGATATTGAGGGGGATGAGAAGTCAGGTAGTAGGGAACTTGTAATGGAAGATGAACTTCCAGTTGATGCAGTTGATTTGTGCTCCACTGTTTACTAAAGCAGAGCATTTATTACTAATTTTGTATGTGAGAATGGGAAAACTTGTATGAGAATTTTCGTAGACTTTCTAGATAAGGGTATAAGTATAGACATGCAAGAGAAGGAAGGAGCACCTTCCACAGGAGAGGCACTTTATATTATGCTAGACCTGGATAGAGACTAACATAGACCTTATAGCTATAATGGGCTATAAAAGAAGCTCAACTATGGTCAGCCTCAGATACTAAGGATGGTGCAAATGCAGGATGGCACTGTAGTTCCTTAGTAAAGGTTGAGAATAAGACAAAACACTAGTGCTTGTTGAGAACTCTTGGATAATGCTTGCTATTGAAAAATGCTGGGACTTCCTTGGTGAGGGTAGGGCAATGCTTTGGACAATGCTTTGGAGAAAGCAAGGTTGAATAAGGCAAAAGTAGCATAAAGAACATGGAGGAGAAAGTATAATGCTTTTACAGAGACAATAAGGTTTAGACTCAGTTGAATGAGTCAGAGCACATGACTATGAATAAGTAGGTGATTTGTGTAAAAACAGATGAAATGCAATGGAAGTAGGCTATGAGTAATACTCACTAACTAAGAGAATGTTCTGGAATGGAAGAAGTCTAAATATTTCAGAATGCAACAAGAAAGCATCTAAGATATATAAAAATCAGAAGCTAGGATAAAAGGGGAAAAAAATATGATCAATTGTAACATTATCTCCCCATTATGTTTAATGACCCAGTCAAACAACCCAGATAATTAAAAGGAGAGGGCCAGTGATCCAGTAATATTGGCTCAGCCAATAGAATCAATAATTTTATTACCATTGTTGGAGTAATAGAAAAACAGAGAAGGTAGGGAAGATGGGGGAGCATAGTAATAGGAGTGGTGAGGCAGAGGGCAGTGAAGTAGGCAGTAAGCCTGGTTATGGCCAGATTACCATCACAAATAGGTGGGACACTAATAGACTGAACAGTTCATATAGTGGTGCCTGAGAATATAGCATTGAAAACAACTGTCATGATAATGGAAATGAAAAGAGGGAAGAGAGGCATAGCTGTGGTGGCCAGTTCACCAGCATTTAATGTATGTGATGGTGGCTATCTTTTTAGAAGAGAGAGGGGAGGAGGATGCAGATGGGGAGAAGGGCATGGTGGGAGAAGCATGGTTATGAGTAGCTGAGAATTTATATTCAAAGCAGTTGATATGCAAGAGAAATTCCCCAAACTCAATCTAATAGGCCAAGTCATCTAGAATGAATAACAATTGGTGGTGGATGGCCTCCAGACCAATGTGAATGGCATTAGTGTTAACTTCTGTGGTGCAATGGAGAACAATGGAAGTGAGGTGGATTTATTCTATCTGATGGTAGAGGATATAGAGAGCCCATAACAGGAAATTTATGTTGAGGTGGGACCCAATAGAAAGGAAGAGCTGTGAGTCAAAGGTAAAAGAATAAGCTAGGGTGAAATAGTCAAGGGAACAGTCTCCTGGGTAAAGAGCATGGGTGATAATGGAAAGATTAACTGCAGTGATAGTAAGTGGCTTGACAAGGTAATGGGTGGAGGCATCAATAATAAGTGGGAATAAGTTAAAGCAGAGGCCTGAAGAGAGATTAAACTCAGATTTTCACAAGTTCTCTTTAGCTGAATAATCCTTCCATCAGATCAAAAAGAAGCAGAAGGAAGGTAAGCTATGGTGTTTTAATATCTGCTTGACTTCATATTCTTCTTGGCCTCCTATAAGATTCAGAGGTGAAGCTAGAAAGTTGCTTCTATAAATATCATTTTTATAATAGAGCAATAATAGAAAAGCATAAAAGATCAGATGGATCTTCCAGAAAGTAGGGAGGTAAAGATAGTATATAATAAAGGAAAGTATATTCATAATGGTAAAGGGCCCTTTGCATTTGAGCATGAACTTGGGGTATATAACTGTTATGTACTCAGCAAATACTGATAATTTCCTCATGTGATCATGGAACTCAACCTGCCTAAACAAGATAAACCCTAGGCTCAGGTTTGATTTGTTATATTAGAGTGTTCATTGCTTATGAGATAGTCATGTAATATGGCTGGATCTCAGATAAGATCTTAAATCAATACTAATAACATCCGATCTAATGAATCAAGATTAGAATTGTATTTGTGGCAGAAATCTAGATAGATTTCCTTAATCTTATGGTTGTCATGCCATATTTATATCTGCTTTCCCTGAGCTTTTCTTTCATTCTCCCATATTCTTATGGCATGGTTCTCTTCTCTTGATCTGTAAGACCACTGCCTTACTCCTTACTTATTGTCCTATATCCAGTTTTCATATTTAGATGATATGAGTAATTACTGCTATTGGTGACCATAGATAGTAGATTACTTATTCTATATAAAGGCTATGCCTCCTGGCAATATATATACAGGATAAGCAAGATATGAAGTCTCTCCAGTCTTAATCACTTGTATCTTTACTCTGCTTACTTAAGCACTTCAGTGTTAACTCAAGTTTCTTCTTCTTTTTGTGGCCTAAGCACTGGTTACTAGTGTTAACTCAGGTTATTCCTTGTCAAGATTCACAAGCCTAGTTTGGCCACTAGTCTCAAAAGCCCTCTTGTTGATTAAGTTGCTTGTTACTCACTGGTCCACATTGGTATTTAACTTGCACTCTTGTAATGCACAACAATAATAGAGTATTAAAGGTTTTTGGCCTCTAGTTAGACTTTAGATTCTTTTGCAAAAGAGGAAATTTTAAGCAGATGCAAGAGGCCATGGTTTGGTGGATGAGATTATGGGCTGCAAGGGCCTTGTCTCTGACTGCTATTAGATTTTTCAGTCTATTAGTAAATGTGGACATGAAAGTCTCAGAGTTATTAAGAAGATGACACAGGATTTATATTCTATTATGAGATAGAATAGAGATTGGCTGGTGAATAAATAAGGGCAGCAGTTATGGACAAACTCCACATGGGAGATTTGTTTTGCTCATTTGATATTATGCATCCAACTAGTGCAACTGAATACCAATATGAACTAGCAAGTGACAGAGATAACAATAACAATGAGTGAGCTTTTAAGACTAGAGTACCTAACTAGGCAAAGGAAAGTAATGAGCCATGCCTATATAAAGACTAGGCTAGATGCCATAGTAATAAAAGTAGTTAAGATTGAATTACCCCAAGTCTCTTTCTACCCCTTATATATTAGTAACAGATGTGCACAGATTAAGTACAGGAATGGTAAATACTATCTATGAATCAATAGTAGTAAGTATGTAGAGCTAATAAATAGAGAAGCATAGGATAGAGGATAGAAATGAGGCAGTGGCCTTATGGATCAAGGAATTAAAAAAAAAACAGAACTACATCCATAAGAATATGGGAGAATGGAAAGAAAGCATACTTATAAAGGTGGATATGAAAGTGGCCAGATAGTGTTATAATCCCATTATATACTAATGGTCTTCCTCACATGACCATGAGACTCACCTGCCATATAAGGGTAAACCCTAGGCTAGGTGTTAATTTGATATTCAGAGTATTCTCTGCTGATGGGTTAATTACATAATATGGCTGGATCTCAGATGAAATCTTAGATTGATACCAATGATATCTGATCTAACAGATCTAGATTAGGATCGTATCTGTGGCAAAGATCAAGATAAATCTTCTCAGCCTTATGGTGGCCACACCATATTCATTATCATTGACCCTAATGCTTCCATTCTCCCATATCCTCATGGTGTGGTACTCTCTTCTGTATTCCTTGATCTGCAAGACCCTTGCCTTATTTCTAGATCATGCCCTGTGCCCACCTATTTCTATTTATAGAAGGTATAAGAGATAACTGCTATTGGTTAACATAGATAGTACCTTAGTTATCCTATGTATACTGGCAATATATATATAGGGTGGGCAAGATCTGGAGTTTCTCCAGTCTTAATTACTTGTATCTCTACTCCCCTTATTCTGGGCTTATAGTATTGAATTAACCCAGATCCTCTTTTTCTCCTCTTATGGCCTGAACACTCAGAAATCCTTAGTGCTAATTCAGATTTCCCTTTATCAAGATTCACAAGTCTAGTTTGGGCCACTAGTCCAAAAGCCCCTTGTCATTGTTATTGCCTGTCACTTACCAGTGATTTGTGTAGTATTCAGATTGGACTCTAAATGGTCCATAACAGATAGCCATAAGATTATGGAGATTACCATCTAGATATTCCTTCAATTAATCCTAATCTAGATTCATTAGATTAGATATCATTAGTATTAATCTAGATCTCATCTGAGATCTGCCATATTATATGACCAATATTAAAATGCAGGAAAACTCTGAATAAAATCCAAATCCAAATCTAGGGTTATTCTTGTTTTGGCAAGAAAGTCTTATAATCACATGACAAGATTGTTAGTGTTCTGCTGAGCACATAACATTTACAGGGGTTTGCTTTACAAAAGATATGAAGGTAGATTTTGAGTTCCTGGTTAACTTGTTTAGTTTCCCTATTAGATTGAAGGTGGTATGCAGTGAATAGAAAAAGATTATAGTTAAGAAGTTTATCAAGCTTCTTAGTAAAGGCAGAAGTAAATTGAGAACCTTGGTTAAAGATGATTTTGTTATATAGATCAAAGTATAAGTAGTCTTTGTGAAAGAAAAGAGTAGCTATACCCTTGATAGTGGCAGTTTTCTTGATAGAGCATAGAATTATTCTCTTTGTAAGCCTGTGGTTAACCATGACCAACAGAAAATTATAGTCATTAGAGGATAGGAAATCAGTAATAAGGTTACAAGAGACCATTTGGAAAAGGTAAGTGATAGAGAAGTAAATGGGAAAAAAAGTGGAAGTAGAAAAATGGGTGTTAACTTTGTTTTGTTAATAGATAGCATAACCTTCAATAAAATGGTGGGCATAAGTGGCCATGCCAGGTCACCAGAACTCTTGCTTAACTAGCTAAAGAATTTTAAGATAGCTGGAGTGGCTGGCAAGAGGGTGGTTATAACATTAATGGAGGATGGACTAATAGAGGGATTTGTTAGTTAGAATATAGATGTGATTCTGGTATGTAAGAAGATTATTGCGAAGTTTCCAATATGTGACATGCTTGTGGAGCTTTGAATACATGAAGTCATTCCATTTGTAAAGAAGGACAAGGCACAGGGAATTTGTTTCTGTGTATTTGTGAATATAAGTGAAGAAGATTGCATTAATAATATAATAGAAAAAATATTTAGTGTTATACATCTAATAAACATGATGATCTCTAGCATGTGACTATGAGAACTTTGGAGCATGTGATGTGAATGATTGCAGTTATGTGACCAGGAGCATATGATCATATGAATAAATAGCCTTATTAAGGTTAATTCTAGACTAAGGCTAAGTTTTTATATTAGAGTATTTTCTTATACAGATATCACTTATATAATATGGCAGATCTCAGATAAAATCCAGGTATAGTCTTTGATAACATCTGACCTCATAATCTAAATAGAGGATCTGATTTGTGGCAAAGATCCAGATTGAATCTTTTTAGCCTTGTTACTGTTATGCTTCTTTTATATATTTAATTCTATATAATCTTCTCTTCCATTCTCTCACATTCTTATGATATGATCTTCTCTTTCATTCTATTTCCTTAATATATAAGGCCACTGCATTACTCTTTATTTCTGCTCCATGCTTTCTCTTTTCCTTATTTATGGTTAAGCTATTACTACTATTGATATCTCTAAATAGTAGTACTTTAGATAGCCTTACTGTACTTGGTCTATATGTGGACCTCTGCAATATATAAGGCAGGGAGTACAAGCTAAGGTTTCCTTAGTTTTGCTTTTTTTACCTTTTAGCTGGTTATATAGCTTTATGCTGCTAGCTGTTGATTTATACAGGAGTAGTAGTCTTATTCTTTCTCTTATTGTCTAGTTTGGGTCCACTAGTTCAAAAGCCCTTTCAGCAGTTTACCAGAAGATTAGTTTAGGAGCATTTACCAGGAGTTTGAGTTACAAGGTCAATAAAAAGTTTCCTATTTTATTTAGAAAAGACTATAATCAAGGAGTTATCAGCTGAGTCTAAGAAACAGAGGTCTAAGTAACAAGAGAAAGCATCAGGCCCAGCAAGAAATAAACCAGCTACATGGTGGAGCTAAATATTAAAGTCAGTGAGGTCAAGAAGCTAACAGGCTTGTTAGCAATTGAGAATCTGGGGGATACAGAAGTACATGAGATTTTTATGATCTGTAAAAATCTGAATAGTATGGGGAAATCTCTAGAGGTATTGGCACCAGGTTTTGAGGGCTCAGATAATCACAAGGAGTTTGTGGTCATAGATACTGTAGTTTTGCTCAGTAGCAGAAGACATTTGAAAGAGATAGAAACAGGGTGTCAGTTCCCATTTGAATTTATCTGGAGGAGAATGCCACCAGACACATAAATGAAGGCATTCATGGCATTGGTGAAGGGGCAGAAGAAGTCTGAAAGCTAAAGGATGGGATAGAAAAAAAAGAGGGCCTTAAGGAAGTTAAAAGATTTCTGGTATATTGGAGTCCAAAACCAAGAAGCTGTCTTTTTGGTGAGTTTGAGAAGAGAGTGGGCAATAAATAAGTAGTTGGGAATGAATTGCCTGTAAAAGTTAGTAAAATCTAGAAAGAAACAAATGTTTTTGACTTTTTGGAGGGTAGGCCATTTGGCAATACTATCAAGTTTGACAGGGTCCATGGCAAGTTCTTCAGAGTAAATCACCAAACCAAGATATTTTACCTCTGGAGAAACAAAGGTGCATTTCTTTAATTTCAAGTAAAGATCAAGTTCTGCCATTCATTGAAGAATGTGGGAGGTGCAGGTTCTTTGGGTATTAGCATTAGAGAAGAAGATAAGGAGGTCATTCATATAAATAATAAGCCAGCCTTCTATAATTATATTGTAAAAGGAGTTATTTATAAAATGCTGAAAGATGGCTGGTAAATTATTTAGTTCAAAGAACATTACTGTGGGTTTAAAAAGGCCTTTATGAGTAATAAAGGTGGCTTTTAATTGGTGTCTGTCCTTAATACAGACATTGTTGTAGTCTTATCAAATATCAAACTTGGTAAAGAGTTTTATTTTGCAAAGTTTGTCAATAAGATCTGAGATAAGGAGAAGAGGGTAGGCATTTCAGATGGTGTGTTGATTAAGATATTTATAGTCATGGCATGGATAGAGTTTGCCATCTTTTTTTTTATTGAAGAAGAAGGAAAAAGTCTAAAAGAAATTAAAAAACAGATCTTGCCTGCTTAGAGATTTTCTTTAATAAACTTCTTGATTGCTTGATGCTTAGAGGCAGACAGGAAATGGACCTTTCTGATCTTGAGTATGAAGGTCTCTTTGAGGTTGATTTTATGATTATAGAATCTGGTGGGCAGGAGTTTATCTAGAGTTTTAGAAATATTGGTGAAAACTGCAGCAAATTGCTGGTACTTGAGGAAAAGTGTTATGATGCATATTTTACTTTTCAGATCATGTGACTTTATCTTATCTTTTCCATATGATTATCTAATATTTTATCTTATTAGGGCATAGGATTAGCCTCATGATGTTTAAACTCTATAGAATTAGCTTTAATCTCTATTTCTACTTTTTTTAAAAAATAAATTTCTAAGAAGCTGGACCCTTGATGGTTCCCAGGATGGCTTCTCTTTTTTTTGATCCCCATGCTGCATATATGGGAACTCTTTCATTAGAGACCTGATTCATACATTACTATAGTCTATATAAACTATAGCCTTAGTATCTCAAAGTCCCAGCTTTGAGCACTTGTATTATATAGTATTAATTCACCACTCTCTTATCACTTTTCTATTTTCTTGTGAGCTTGTGACATATCAAACTTAGTATGCATAATAGGAAAAGTGGTCTTGGGCTTGGCTTTCTTGGCTTCTATAGCATGTTTCATGAAAGTAGTAAGTTTTGCTACCATTACTAAAGGAAGAAATACAGAGCATGCATTGATAACTTGGAAGGAATGCCATTTTTTTAATCATGTGACTTTATCTTATCTTTTGCATATAATTATCTAATCTTTTATCTTATTAGAGCATGTGATGGGTTATTTGGCCTAGAGCATAGAGTTAGTCTTATATCTTGAATCCTAAGTACTTCTTTTTATTTCCATTAGCTTTTTTTCCATTTTAGAAACTAGATCCTTGATGGTTCTTATACTAGCTTCTCTTCTTTTTGATTCCTATGCTACATGTATGGGAAAGTTCCTATCAGGGACTTGATCTGTGTATATCTTGGTACACTATATAAACTGTAGCATAGTATCTCTTAGCTTTTTAGCTTTGAGCACTTGTATTCTACTTGTGTTAACTTGTTACTATCCCTTAAAATTCAAACCTTTTCCTGAGCATTTGACAATGTGATCTCACAGGTGCATAACAGATATTTATTATTGGAAAGGATTACTTATCTAACATGGTATTGTCTAAGGGTAGGCTAGGCAGCTTCAGAGCAATAGAGTTCTTTGGACTGGTCAAAGGTAAAGGAGATGGTAAGTAAGTTGGCCATCCAATCAATACTGGGGTTTGTGGCCTAAAGCCATGGAAATCTAAGAATCAAAGTTTCTCTGCCACATGTTATAATATAACAGGAAACTAAGTGGGTTACTCCTTCAAGTTGAAGGAGTATGGTATATGTATGGATGATATAACCCTTCTTGTTTAGAGAAAAGTTGACATTTCAGATATTAAGGAAGGTAGAGAGTTAAGTGCAGGAGAACTTGTGGTGGGAGATAAATTTCCAGTCAATACAATTAATTTGCACTCCACTATTAACAAGGGCAGAGGCATCTATAACTAATCTTGGATATACAGAGGGAGAAACTTGTACTAGAATTCTCATAGACTTTCTAAAGGATAATACAAGTACAGGTACACATAAGAGAAAAGGAGCACCTTGCATAGGGAAGGTACTTTGCTTTAAAAATTCAACCTAACTCTTTTTACTTTGAGTTCTTTATTACTAACCTCTTTAATCTTCATTGTTTCTTCTTTAGCTGTGATTTTCTTGACAGATTTCTTGATGGGGATAGTGGTGGAGTTGGATGTAACTAAAGAATGTTGGTTGGGATATAAGGCTATATTGTATCTAGATTTTCTACATCAGAGACAGAGATCAAGCTTGAAGTATTATTATTCTTACTTCTAAGGAGTTAACTTGATGAGTTGAACAGAGTCAACATTCATGGCATTTGGATCTTTTTTAGCCCAAGAGATTATATAAAAGGCAGGGGTTCAAGCATGGGTTTTGAGGTATTTGCAGCAGAGCTTGGTAAGCTTGGCACATTCTGAGGTTTCTTGGAAGTAAATGGCTTTCTTATACCATTTTTCTACAGTGGTAGAGATCTTGTTGAGATTCTAGATTTGATATGAGAGTCAAAGGGAAATTTTAACTTTATAGTAGATAATAAGGATGTTATTATCCTTGACATTGGCAAGGATTATATAATTCTGAAATTCTGCAGTGTACTCAATAAGCAAGGGAATCCACTTGTCTTTCTTGTTTAGGCACATCTGAATATTGGTAAGCCAGTAGACCACAAATATAATGGTGTCTTGCTTCTTGAAGAAGATATTGAATGCCTTAATGAAGGTATCAAAGGAGCCCATGGAGACCACCATATTAGCAATACTCTTTTTATAGTAAGTGGTGGCCCAGGAAAGGGCAGGGCTCTTGATCATATAGAAGAGGGCAAACATGATTTTATTCTTATTTAAGTTATAGACTGTGATGTTGATAAAAAGATAGAACTGGACTGAGTCCAGCCAGGCTTCTGCTTTGTTGTGGTTATCATCAAAGTGCTCTGGGGCACCAAGGCAAAGTTTAGTGGGCTTAGTAGGGGAAGGGGTATTGAACATTGTGGGAAAAGGAAAAGATTTTGAAGAGAGAGGGAAAAAGAGGCAGTGGCAAATGAGAGTAGAGGAGGAAGAAGTGTGTTCTCAAGGGATCTGTAGAGAGGAAGAGAATTCATGCACAAGGGCACAATTTTATTCTTAATATTCTATAAAAGATAGAAAGAGATTACAAAAATTATCTTGTAAAGAGATGAGGTAGTGGATTAAGGGTTCTTCTGTTTCAGAAGATTATAGGGGGTCCTCCATGGGTTGAGTTCTAGGCTTTCTCCAGAGAATGTCAAGAAACAAGAGGAATTTGGGTGGAATATTGGCAGAATTACAGTAATAATAGCCACAAGTAGATATACTCTTCTTTTGTTATGCTATACCTAGGTAGGGACTATCATAGACCTTATGGCTACAGTAGACTATGGAAGAGGCTCAACTATGGTTAGTCTTTGGTACTAAGGATGGTGCAAATGTAAAATGGCACCATAGTTTCTTAGTAAAGATTGGAGATAAAACAAGAATACTAGTGCTTGTTAAGAACTCTTGGATAATGCTTGCCATTGAAGAATGCAAGTTGAACTCCCTTGGTAAGGATGGGGCAATGGTTTAGACAATGCTTTGAAGGAAGCAAGATTAAATAAGGCAGAAGTAGTATAAGAAACATAAAGAAAAAAGTATAATACTTATATAGAGACAATAGGATTCAGACTCAGTTAAATGAGTCAGAGTACATGACTATGGATGAGTAAATGATCCATATGGAAACAGATGGAATGCAATGGAAGTAGGCTATAAGTAATACCTGCTAACTAAGAGAATATTCTGAAATAGAAGAAGTCTAAATGTTCTAGAATGCAACAAGAAAGCATCTGAGATGCATAAAGATCAGAAGCTAGGATAAAAGGGGAAAAGAATAGGACTTATTATAACACTTTGTATCAAAAATCCAGCCCAATACTTCCCACCTTAGGTTCTTTATCACTAATCTTTTTAATCTTTGTTGTTTCTTCTTTAGCAGTAATTTTCTTGACTTATTTCTTGGTGGTGGAGCTGGTGGTGGATGTGAAAGGGTAATTGTTGGAGCAGGTGGCCATATTATATCCAGGTTTCCTGCAATGAAGACAGAGACTGAGTTTGAAGCATTATTTCTGGGAAATCAGTTTGCTTAGCTTTACTAAGTTAATGTTCATGATATTTAGATTTTTTTTCATTCTGAGAAGTAACTAATGAAGTGCTGGGGATCCAGACTTGTGTTCTAGGGTTTTGTAATGGAGTTCTATGAGTTTGGCATAATTAGAGGTCCCTTGAAAGTAGATGGCTCTGTTATACCATTCTTTAATGGTACTGGGGATTTTGCTGAGATTTTGAATTCAACAGGATAGTCAGAGGGGAACTCTAGCTTTGTAGTTGTTATGAACTCACTTTTTAGCTTAAATTTTATTCCCTATCTTTGTTATCTATTTGTTCCAGCACTCTTTTCCCTTATGGCCTTATCTCTTATATAGTCTTATATAAGCTGCCTTATAAAGGTCTTATGGTTAGCAATATATAAGGGCAAGGATCTAAACTGTAGAATCTAGTTTAGAGCACTTGTTTCATAATGGTCCTTTCTTTATGTGCACTCCTCAAGACTACTCTCTTTATTTTGAGCTTAAATCTATAACAGTAGTAGGCTATTAGAACATTGTCATCCTTGATATTGGCCAGTACTGCATGGTTTTGGAACTCTGCAGTATATTCTGTAAGGAAGGAGGTCCATTTACCTTTCTTGTTCTGGCACATTTGTATGTTAGTGAGCTAGTAAATGGCAAAGGCAATAATATCTTGTTTCTTAAATAAGACATGGAATGTCTTGACAAAGCCACTAAAGAATCCCATGGATACCACCATTCCAGCAATGCACATCTTCTAGTAGATGGTTGCTCAAGAGAGGGCTGGGCCCTTAGTTAGATAGGAGAGAGTGAATGCAATTTTTTTTTTATTGAAGTTATAGACCATGGTATTAATAAAAAGATAAAAATAAACTGAGTCCAGCCAAGCTTCTGTTTTGTTGCATTCACCATCAAAGTGCTCAGAGGTGCTGAGATAAAGCTTGATAGGTCTAGTGGGAGCAGAAAAGTTAAATATTCTGAGAAAAGGAAGATATTTTGAGGGAAGGGAAAAAAGGACACTAGTCCCTATCTGGGCCTAGTGTAATAGAATGTGGCAGGAATTTCCTGGAATCAAGTAGCATCAGCCATATTATAAACCAGTTCTATAGCCTCCAGTTTTGCTGAGTATCATCTATTGACATTAGAGAGTAAGAATTTGCAAAAACAAATCAGCTGTACTTGTTGCTATCTCTGCTGCTGAAATCAAGGCTGGATCTATAGCAGAATTACTATGCATGCTGGATTTCAAGGGGTAGTGCAAACTTTAAAAATATTTTATCTTACCATAGTTATAGCAAGTAATTAGAGGGCATAAGGGGCAAATATCTTGTTGATCAATTTTCATTGGTATGCCTCTTCCAGGCTATGTACCAATGGCTATGAAATAAGAAGGTAAAGGCAGGTATTATGAATTAGAAGGAAAGTGGGATTGAAAGCAATTAGAAAAAGATAGCTACTATATTGTAAGTTGTTTTACCATTATTTTCTTAAAGATCCTTCTAATTTGGAAAATGCTAGAGAATAAATGGAGGTATTGACCAATGTTATTTTCTTATAGCTTCACCTGAGCATAAATCCTATAATTAACTGCCTGTTTCAGCAGTTCTATTACATATCCATTATATATTATATATCTTAGCCTTCATTTTTAATAGATCAAACTTGTTTAGGAATTTGTCAATTTTTTATCCTGTTTAATGCAACTGTTGGACTTTTTTCAAGCTTTGATACATTAGTTCCTCAATATAAAAATGGGAATTGATTTTAGCTTGCAAGTTAAATCAAGATGTTTAGATGACCTTCTCTTGTGTTCTTCCTGTATCTACTCTGTTGATCCAGATATAATGATCCTCTGCCTTATTATACTCCAAAATTAACATTGTTATAATGCATATTTATTTTGTTTTTATTTTTCTTATTTTTTTACTTTTCATTAACTTATTACATTGTTACTTCATATGACCCTGGTAACCCTTACCACTTTACATTTTCACATCTTCATATTGTCACACTTTCACATATCACAGGTCTAGACTGGTTTAGATCATAACATTATATTTTATTATAGTTTTATAATTGCCTTATATATTTCTAGGTTTCTGCTCCTTTAATGTCATTGGATGACTTACTGTATACTAGTTTAGGGTAGGCCAAACCTATATGGTCTATGCACATTTTTGTAGCATATATAAGGGCTCTGGTCCAAGCCTGGATTTTCTCAGTTTTGCATACTTAAGCTTTTGCTTTACATAAGTTCTTGACTTTTTACTGCCATTCTTCTTGCCTAGTTTACTGGTCTCTAGTTCAAAGACCTCTTAGCACAAGCCCCTTTTTGAAAGTTAGTTTAGCAACATAATAGTTACATTTTAAACATAGTAAAAGCATTTACTTTTCCCTTTATTCTTGATAGTACTGTAATAGTTTACAGTTTGTTGTTTTTTCACTTCTGTTCTCTGACTCAGACCCTAAGCAAGATCCACCATTGCTTCCACTTGTTTCTATCTTTATTCTACTTACCAGGATTAGCTACTTTCCTTGTGATGCCATTTTTTTGTCTAAGCAACAACTTACTTATTGTTATGGCTCCAGCCTAATATGACAGTCACATGTGACTGTGAGAGACTGTTGAGCATGTGATGCTCTGGTCATGTAATCAGAAGCATGTGATCATGCAAATAAGTTGCCTTATAAGGCAAACCCTAGGCCAAGGTTAGAGTCTTTATATTAGAGTATTTCTTTACCGGATCTGGTCACGTGATGTGGCAGATCTCTAGATGAGATCTAGATCCATCTGATGATATCTGATCTTATAATCTAGATTAGGATCTGATCTGTGGCAGAGATCCAAATGAGATCTCCTCGGCCTCCAGGTGGCCATGTCTCTTTCATAGAACCACCAGGTATTCTCTTCCATTCTATATCCCTTATTCATGAGGCCACTGCCTTACTCCTCATTGCCACCCCATACATTCCATATATTTATTAGAGGTATGAGCACCTTATGCTATTGATGGCCATAAATAGCATAGTCTAGAGTAGGCTCCCTGTAAATGGTCCGTGCATGGACTTTGACAATATATAAGACAGAAAGTGCAAGCTGGATATTCCCCAGTCTTGCTCTCTTGACCTCTTAGCTAGATCTACAGCATTGATCTGGGACTTGATCCAAGAAGGATCCCTCCTTAGCTCTCATTGACTGTCTGGCCACTGGGTTTATACAAGAGTCCCAGGTCTCAACTCAAGGTTACCTAGTTCAAAGCCACTAGCACAAAAGCTTCACAGTTTGAGGAGACAGGTACTAGGAGTGTCCACCAAGGAGCAACACAAGTATCAAGGATCAGGATGGGTAGTCACCTGTTACACTTATTCTCTCAATTAATTCTTTAATATCTTGTTCTTTACCAGTTATATTAAGATTATGGTTTGGCTTTTTTAATAGTGTAGGATTTCTAAGTGTCACTAGTTTTTCTGATCTAAACTCTCTAATATGTTTAAGCTTCTTTTTTTAATTTCCTTCAATGACCTTAATTTAGTTCTTTAGTAAATGCATAATAAGCAGGTTGTTATTATTACACTGCAAAACTTTGAGCAACTACACCTATATTATTGGTGTATGCTTCTGCTACTGCTAGGAATACTACTAAAGCCTAACCTTTGAACTAGAGGCTAGAAGAACTGGGAAAAAGGGATATTGGATTAAGAAACTTGTGAAAACCTTAGAGATTCAAGTGCACAAGACTAGAGAACTCTAGCTTGGACTTGCATCTCTTTTATATCATTGTATTTTGAGCATGGATCAGAAAAGTGTGTTTTGCCCTGCAATAGTGTACAGTAAGCTGCCCAATGGCAGAAAAAGAGTAAAAGTCTAGAAATACATGAGGAAAGCAGATAATATAAGATTATAGGCTAGATTAGCCTAGATCTCATGAAATGTGAAGTGGTAAAGTGTGAAAATGTGAAATAGTGAAGATATGAAATAGTGACATGGTAAAGGGGTAACATGGTCAGGTAATATGACCATGTAAAGAGTTGAAGGAAAATACAAAAGAATGAAAAATAAAATAAAAGAG